>CM076569.1:723812861-724113623 GCA_034641835.2 Pinus albicaulis
TAGCAGACTAACTAACTCTAACATTCTACATGCTATGGTTCCTCAGAGGATGTGCCTGGTTTTACTGACAATAGTTTTGGTCACGTGCCTATGATTCATTGGGTTTGTCTCAACCCTCCATGTCTTTGACATGTTGTATCACTACAAATTTGGAGGTGCTTGTTGAGGGCTTCAAATTATGCATCTCTTTTAGGACTACCTGGGATGTCACACGAGGTACTGTGGATTGCATCCTTAGAAAGGGCTGCATGAGGGGTTGTGTTCCTCAGGTTTGTGACATGGTTGGATGAGGGAGGTCATGTGCCTATGAGCTTGTTAGGGTTTACTTGGGGGTGCCACAACCTAGTTAGGTATGTATGTGCTCTGGCTAGATTCTACTTGTGGACATGTAGACCTATGCCATGGGTTTTTTCTACGCTTATCCTGGTCAGATCTGTGCTGGAAAGTGTGCTACGTTGTCCGCGGTGGCACAGATCTAGGGTGGGCCATGGAGTTTTGGCGATAGTGTTTTGAGAAATAGTGGACTAAATCTAGTATGTGGTTCGGTGTTGAGAAGGGCCTTAATGACTAGATCGTGGTTATGCATCCGAATCATACATAGAAGAAGAAGTGGGAGCGATTGGAACCTTAGACTTCCCTGAATCTAGTTCGTGACATCTCTTGAGTTGTCGGTTAGAGTATCTTTTGATGTTGCCAAAGTATCTTTGGGTTTCAGTGAGGTCTGTCAGAGCATCTCCAAGTGCTTAATTGCCGATCATAGTATCTTCCGACTTTGTTCTTACTTGATGGTTAGAGCATCTTCCAGAATTTTTCTTCTTGTCAGTCATAACATCTTTTGCAGTTGTCTGAGTGTCCTGGGGTTTCGGCCCCAAAGCGTCTGCGAACCATTTGGGTCTATGTATGAGCCTTGCAACCTTTTTTTCTTTTAGATTTTTGTTGAGGTTTTTTTATCCTCATTGTAATGTTTGGGTGCTTGTTGCTTAAGCTATATCTGGCGCTCCCTATAATATTATTTAGGTAAACGTTTAAGCACTACGTTATCTAATTATTTTCATAGTTTATGTAAATAATTTTCATTTTAATAAAACATATTGGTTTTTTTTCTTTTCGAAATTAAAAAGTACTTCCATTTTACTTTTTATCATTTATTAATTGTAGTGCCTTTATGTTGTACTATATTGTTGTACTATATTGATTCGATATTAATGTTCATGTTTCCCATCAATCCCGTGGAATTTTGTCATACTTTCTTCCCTTTTTATCCTATTCACATAATTCATTATTATTAAATCATATACAATGTCCCTTGCATAAACATAAAGAGGCGGGGACTTAATAAATTGTTATACAACCAACTTAGAGCTTTAGTCCCCATCAAGATTAAGAAACATGACGCAAAGTGTAAGAGAGTATATTTATACTCAAATTTTAAATAAAACTTTTTGTATGAATACAATAAATTATATTTAAATAATAAATAAATAATATTAATAAAATCAAGGTTAATTATGTTTAAATGAATTATATATATATATATATATATATATTTCAAGTTATTAAAAGAATAATTAAGTGATTTATAATTAAAATAATGATCTTTTAGTACTCAAAGCCAAATTTAAATCTATCACAAAAGCAACTTTACCACATTCTTGTGACCAATAAAATCAAATATCACATTGTTAGGACTGTTTATTAGTCCCTGCCCCTTGGGGCATAGGACTACAGTAATCGAGCTTTTAGTCTTAACATTAAACAATTTGCAAGTAACCTAAAGTTTTTTGTTGTCATTTCATGAACTAAGATTGATCAACCTATTAGATAGAGGCATTGGTTTTTACAAAGAATAAGAGTCTTTGTCATCTTATTGGCCTCTTTTCGAGGCAAAGAAGTTATAAAACTTATATGCTAAAGATTGGTTTCATTAATATTTTCAAAATATAAACTAATGTTAGCATTAGTTCTTGGCATGAAATGTTTGTGAAATGCCATAAACTGCAAAGGGCTCATTCCATTAGTTACTAAAAGTGTTGGTACCACTACGGCTAGAAAAGTCCGTCCCCACTTGTAAACACACACATGCATGTCAATACCCACTTGTCAAACTTCCAAAGACTATAGGGTTTCATTAGATTTTTACTATATCACGGTTTGGCTGCATTAGATGATTTTTGTAGATTTCACAAACCTGGTTTCATTAGATTTTTACAATAATTGCAGTTTGGCTGCCTTAGATGATTTTTGCAGATTTCACCAACCAAGTTTCATTAGATTTTTAAGATATTGCAGTTTGGCTACATTTGATGACCTTTGCAGATTTCACAAACAAGAATTGCTCCAGCATTGCAGGATGTTGATGCTCTGATTCCCATGGAAGGATGCTTGAGCTACATTGTACCTACACAAGACACAGAACACAGTGATGGGGAACATGGTAATAGAACCTGGAGAAGACAGCGCACAATAATGGAGAACATGGAAAACAAGAAATGGAGAAAATAGAGAACATAAACCTAAAGCAGCTACATAAAACTAAATAATAGTCTTTACAGGATGATTTAACAAAAAATGGACACTGGATTCTTGCAGCGCAGTAATTGAGAATAATAGGAGTAGGCTCATCTTTTTTTTTGCTTCCTACTTGGATTTTATAAACAGTTTCCTATTTTGTGGTGTGCAGGAATTTGAACACCCGTCTTGTTGGCTTGTAGGAGGTAATCTATCCCCACTATCATTCTATAAACGTTGTATAATTATTCCAACTTATACAGATAATTTATAACTCCCACCAATGTTATATACACATGCTATATACACAGGTATGGTTGCAGGTTCCATTAGATGTTGGATGTATGTGCTTCGCAGATGAATTTCATTTCCCACTGTTTCCACTACTTGTCTCCTGAAATCATAAGCTAAGTATTAGCATTTATCCAAATGTGTGGTTTCCTAAGTATAAGCTAAGTATTAGTTTCGCTATTTTAGTAGGGCTATATTTAATTTTACTAGAGTGGACATATTTATTTTTATATATAGTTAGTATTCAAGTGATGGCTCGGCCTCATAACATTTTAAACATTTTAAATAGAGGTAACTGTATGAAATTATTTAGCTTAAGGTAACTGTATGAAATTATTTAGCTTATATGTATGTGTGAAATTTTCTTTGTTTTCTACTTACACTTTTGTATCAGTTACATACATTTTCACCTTTGTGAAATTTGTAATTAACTTTAAATATTATTGGTATTTCTACCTTACAATTTTGTAACAGCTACACCGTGATTAAATTTATTTATTTTTATTTATGGGTTTAGCAGTATTCACAAGTTTTTATTCTAGAATAAACTTATGTAGATTTATTTGCTAATTCAAATCATACCAATTTTCCATTGTTGTTTACGATTACTTTTTTAAGAATTTTGTTTATGGTTCAACAGTGTCCACAGGTTTTTATTCTAAAAAAAGTATCATTGTTAGACTGGTATGTAGATTTATTTGCTAATTTAAATCGTACCATTTTTCCATTGTTGTTTACAGTTAACATCTTTAAGAATTTGGAAATTAATTCATACTCTTACCTTATTTATTTCTTGTACGCTAGGGTCTTGCTTATTTGTGCCTATGAAGTGCTTCATCATCACCATTTTGATGCACCACACGCTGGTTTTGTTCAATGGTGAGGCTTTTCCATTTGGATAGTCAGGCTTTTGGATACTTTGGAAATAGAAACATAGCCCTAATATATGCAATACTTATTTATGTACTTGGTTTGAACAGAAATCTTTGAGACACTTGTGATCAACATCATATTTGTGGGCACAACAGAGCATAAAAACCAAAAACCAATTCTATAAACCAAATGTTTCGTGCACAATGGTTGACCCATACCATGTTCCTAATGGAAGCAAGTTTCTTACCTATAGAAACTGTTTAACAGTAATAAATAGCTAAAGCTACTTTTATTGAATCAAATACAATGGCTTCAATTGCTGAAATGATTGAAAAATAACTAAGAATGGTTGTGATTCCATCGTCATCCCTCTCTAAAAGAGAAAATCCATCGTCATCCCTCTCTAAAAGAGAAAATCCACTTCCAACTGTGAAAGATTGATGGATTTATTTCAATCGCTCGCTCTGACACATGAAATGCATGCAAGGTCAGTGTCACAAATCTTCAACTTTCAGTGAAATTTTACTTTATTTACTATTTATCTTACTTTTTAATAAAAAAATATTTATATTCTTATTTTACTTTATTTATTATTTTTATCTTATTTTTTAATAAAATTTTATTTTATTTTATAAATCATGTTGACATGAATTATAATTTAATTTTACAATATTTACTATTTTATTTTATTTACTATTTTTATCTTAATTTCTAATATATATATATATATATATATATATATATTAATAGGTGCGGGCATGAATTAAAGATGTGCACTCCATGTGGCCATGCCTGAGTGTGCATGGGGAATGTCCAAGACCTTCTCTTCCCAAGAATTTTCCAGGAAGGAATGATTACAAGTTCTTAATGGGCTCCATTTTTTGGTTTTGTTCTGTATGCAATTCTTAATGCTTTTATGGATTCTTTAGACATACAGCTCCATAGTTTCAAGAAACATGACAATACAGCTCCACAGTTTCAAGGAACATGGCTGCTAATATCTTCTTAAACAATTTTAATCATCTTGAGAAAGTATGGAATTTCATGACTTAAACTATCGCTGGGGACAATTTAGACCTCTTACACACCAAGGGTTTGTAGGAGATTCTTGATGGATCCGTGGATTTGTCAACTCTTTTTTTGTTTCTTTTCTTCTATGTTTTTATACATCAGTCAAGATTGTTTTACTATTTATTCCTTAGAGTGTAAGTAATAACTATCAAAATCAGTTTAATCCCAATAAAAATATTTTTTGTTCCTTGATTTCTTGATTAATTATTTTTTGTCAATTAGATCACAATGTACATTGTGCTGTAGAGAGTGTTTTTTGGAATCTAATGCTTTCCAGATGTAAAAATAGTTTAAATTTTTTTGGTAGATTATTGTTATTTCTTTTTGATAACCTTGTTGGGAAAACAAATTTTGATACAAAGAAGCATGCATCCTTTTTTTGTTTTATGTAAAAACCCATAATTTCTATTAATTAGTAAACTGTAGTAAACTACAAAAGAGTAAAGAGTCATTTACTACTATCTTGATCCATAACTCCACAATTGAAGACCATACTTAGATTGTCTTCTTGGGAGTTTTATTCAAAGTCATATTTGTTCAAGTTCAGTGCAATAAAGCCTGATAAGTAGGTCATCGGTAGTTAATAAGCCCAAAACTAGTTTCAAAGTTCGAAACAGTGTGTGCTTGTGCCTATCTTCAAACTTCAAACCCATCTCAAGGCAGGGACTTGCTGCCTTGCAAACTTCCTTGTTTAATAACGAATATATCTCTTGTTTATGTTATTATGTATTAAACATATTTTCTATGTATATATATATATATATATATATATATATATATATATATATATATATATATATATATATATATATATATAATTTGGGCTTGAATTATGTCTTAAATTTTTATATTTTTGGATAAGATCTCATCTTTTTTGCATGTAAAGGTCGAGATTCAACAAGATGATGATCCTAGTGAAAATTAAGCACCTACATTAGGATTGAGCCTTGGTCTAATTTTTGGTGTAAGTCTATTTTTAGAACGGATGAGAAAATTCTATTTATAGCGAAAGTCTATTTATAGATGTTGAGAAAATTCTATGTATAGCTGATATTCTATTTTTAGATGTATGTGCGAAGTCTATTTATAAATGCATGTCAACTATTATTATCCCTTAATAATAGTTGGGCAATAAACATTAATCTATTCTCATGAAGCACTTGGAAATAATTAACTGAAGTGGAAAACGAATTAGCTATGGGAAATTCGAGTTCAAAGGTTGGTTGGTGGGACATGCAAGTGGACTTAGTTGTAATTGAGTGATTCGAAGTTGTAACAGATTTGGATGTGTAGTTATGTGAGTTGTAAAGTAGTTTAACTCAGTTAAGTGAGTTAAACTCAGTTGTGTTAGTTGTAACTGAACATACACTAGTGAGAGATCGGTGAATTAATTATTTAATTAATTCACAAGCAGTGGTCTCACATGCAGCTAAAGATTTACTACTGTTAACTACATGCATGTTAGATCCAGTGGAGACCCAGTTGAGAGATAGGTGAAAGGGACAGTTTGACTATCAGTTGTGACATTAGTGGGTGCACTAATGCAACCACATACACATTGGAGATGCAAATGAGGATTGCATAGTCAAGGAAAGAAAGATCTCTTTCATTCAGGGATTGTAATCAGCAGGGATTGCGCAGTGGAGGCAGGCTGCCAGGAGGCAGTAAATTGGCGCATGTATTTGCCAATTTTTGTATGACAATGTGATACGATTGTATATTGTATTGAGAGCTCTTGGATTAGATTTTTGCATGAGATTGTTTCATGATCCATGATATATACATAATATATGATGGTGGGGTTTTTATCTTTATGATTTTCCGGTAAAAACATCTGTGTTATGTGTGATTGATCTTTCTTCATGTGTTTGCAATTGGCGATCGTGTTTTAAATTTCCGCAAAGATTTTTATAGAACCGATTATGTATTTAACAGTGGCATATAATTGTTAGATCAGTAGAATCTAGGAAATACATAATTTGTATTAAAATTTCTACATGGTATCGGAACACAAAAGATTGCAATTTTAAAGCAGTAATTGAGTTTGTTGGTGGAAACAATTCGAATTTGATGCAAGTATTTCTTGGTGTGACAATTGAGTAAACATCGAAATGGATTTCAATGACTTGCGGCTAGAGTATTCACTCGAGGGTTGCTCGAACTACAATGCCTGGAAGGACATGATGGAGGCGGTGCTTGAAGATAATGGATTGAATGAATTCATCGACAGTGATGTTCCTAAGCCCACTTCGATGGATGTTGCATTACTTGACGCATGGAAAAAGAAAGTAGTGAAGACGAGAAGGATTCTATTGGAAGGTGTACGAGACCACATTGTCTCAAGCCTTCATGGGAAAGCCACTCCATATGCTATGTGGAAGGCTTTGACAGATCTTTTCCAAAGCAGCAACGACCTTAGGAAATTGGCGCTGAAGGATAAACTCATAAAGATCAAGATGGAAAGGGCGACAATATTCCTAAGTATCTCACAAAGTTTTTCGAATGTTGGGATGAATTGGGGAGTGTGGGATCATAGTTGCTAATGATGATTTGGTGAGCTTGGATCTCTTGGGACTTCCTAAGAGTTGGCACAGTTATCAAGACTCTGTCAACGGATGGGAAAAATTTCCGGATTGGGAATGACTGTAGTCGGATCTAGTGTAGGAGGAGTTCAAGCGGAACACCAGAGATGGCTCTTCATCAAATCATGATGATGAAGAGGATTGTGCTTTGGCTACCAAGGCAAGTAAAGGGAAGGGGAATAAATTCCTTTCAAAATCTAAGTCTAAAGGAAAGAAGCTAGATTTGTCCAAGGTGAAGTGTTTTCACTATCATGAACATGGGCATATCGCCACTAACTGCCCACAGAAAAAGAAGAACAAGAAGGCTGTTGGAGTTGCAGCTGGTGAGGCCCTTGCCTTGCAATTTGAAATTTATTTATCTTTTATCGCATGCTTGGTATCAAGTGCAATGGGATTGGTGTGGTATCTTGATAGTGGCGCTTCCTTCCACATGATGGGAGATAAGGAGATTTTCAGTGACTTGGAGGAGAAAGATCTCCAAATGCATATATAGATGGGTGACGATGAACAATACGGTGCGACTGGAATTGGTACCATTACCTTTGAGAGGGATTCAGGTAAACCATTTCAATTGAAATATGTTATGCATGCTCCAGGTCTGAAGAAAAACTTTGTCTCAGTTGCGATGTTGGAGGAAATAGGATATGATGTTGTTTTCAGCGATGGAAAAGATTTTATATGACATAAAACAACGGTTCAAGCCAAGATGATAGGGATTCAAGTTAAGAATCTCTACAAGCTGGAGGTAGATGGTTGCGCTGCCATGATGGGAAAGGCAGAAAAAGTGGTGAGCCGAGATGAGGGCGAATTATGACACAGGCGATTGAGCCATCTTCATCATAGAGCCTTGAAAGTCATGCGGCAAATATCTACTGGACTTCCAATGGGAACACTTGCTTAGTTAGATCACTGCAAGGGTTGCACCATGGGGAAGTATGTAAAGTCCACCCTTCATAAAAAGGAGAACCATGCTTCGGTGATCCTAGAGAGAGTTAACACAAATGTGTGTGGACCATTCTCGATCGCTTCAACAACAAAACATAGGTATTATGTTATTTTTGTTGATGAATTTTCTCGTGAATGCTGGATCTTCTTCATGCAGAAGAAGGATAAAAAATTATCAAAGTTCTGTGAGTTTAAAGCATTGGTTGAGAAAGAGTCGGGGAAGAAATTGAAGGCTCTGCGGAGCGATAATGGTGGAGAATACATCTCGAACGAATTCAAAGAATTATGTAGCAAAGAAGGAATTCGAAGAGAACTCATAGTGCTTCATAACCCACAAAAAAATGGGGTCGCAGAGAGGAAGAACAGAATAATCGCAGGTGATGTATGAGTGATGCTGCATGATGAGGTCCTACCAATGCATTTGTGGGCAGAAGCATGCAACACTGCAGTTTATGTGAAAAAATGTTGTCCTCACAGAGTACTTGGCATGATTACACTTGAAGAAGCTTTTACTGGTAAGAAACCAAATGTTTCTCACTTTAAGATTTTTGGCTCATATGTTTATGTGCATGTGACCAAGAATGCCAGGAAGAAGCTAGAGTCGACTGTTGAAGTTGGGATATTTGTGGGGTACACAGACACACCCCATAATTATCGTGTGTATTTGCCAAATAGTCGAATGACTATGGTGCGACGGGATATAAAATTCAAGGAGGAGAAAGCCATGAAGTTGTCGCTTGAGAGGGAGCTAGACTTACATGCAGAGGAGGAACTTTTGGTTCCCAAATATGAGTCTCTAGATGGAGATCAGCCACAGGAGGAGGTTCATGGAGTGGAGGAGTCCACTCACGCAGAGACAAACATCAGAAATGGCAGAGCGTGTACCACAGAAGTTGAAGGCTGAAACTTGATGCTGCACATAATGTAGGAGTCCCTACTTCACAACGCAGACAAAGACAGTCTCCTGACCAATTTACTGAATACATGGCTCTCATGAGAAAATGTATTGTGACTGAGCCATCTTCCTATCAGGAAGCAGTGTGGGAGCCCACATGGGTAGATGAAATGGTGGAGTATGACTCCATTTTCAGAAACAGTGCTTGGGAAATTGTTCCAAGGCTGGTTGATAAATCAGTGGTAGGATCAAGATGGATCTACAAGGTAAAGCAAGCTGCTGATGGGAGTGTTGAGAAATACGAGGCCAGATTTGTGGCCAGGGGATTCTCACAGATCGAGGGGATAGATTATGAAGAAACATTTTCACCTGTCACACGATATTCTTCCATAAGGACCATCCTTGATCTCTCAACGTAGATGGGTTGAAATATTCATCAGATGGATGTGAAGATTGCGTTCCTTAATGGGATCATTGAGGAAGAAGCGTACATTGAGAAACCTGAAGGATTTGATATTTTTAACAGCGAGTCACATGTGTGCAAACTCAAAATAGCACTGTATGGACTAAAGCAAGCACCCCGTGCTTGGTACACTAGGATCGAAAACTATTTCACCAGACTTGGCTTCACCAAGAGTGAGGCAGATGTAAAACTATACCAAATTGTGGTGGAGGGTAAGATTTTAATCATTTTTCTTTATGTTGATGATTTAATATTGATTGGTGATGAGCAGCTGATACACTCATGCAAGGAGGGCCTTTCAAAGGAGTTCGAGATGAAGGATATGGGCCTCCTTCATTATTTCCTGGATTGGAAATATGGTAGCGAGGTGGTGAAATTTTTGTGTCTCAAGGCAAGTATGCAAGAGAGATACTGGGTAAGTTTCACATGGAGGGCTGCAAACCCATGGATACTCCTCTTCCAGGAAATTGGAGAAAAGAGAACGCTACATCTGGAGAGGTAGTGGATGCTACTGTCTATCGACAGTTAGTGGGTTCACTAATGTATTTAGTGAATACAAGACCAGACATATGCTATGTCGTGAACCAACTTAGTCAAGAGATGGTTAAGCCTACCAAGGTCTTTATGTCCTGAGATACCTGAGGGGCACATCTCAGTATGGCTTGTGGTACATACATACAGATGAGGTGAAGTTGCATGGCTTCACGGATGCAGATTGGGTGGGCATCCCAATGGACAGAAAGATCACATCAAGGGGGATCTTTAGTATCGGATCTACAGATGTTTCTTGGTACAAAAGGAAACAAAGATTCGTGGCACTTAGTTCAGCAAAAGAAGAATACATGGAAGCAAGTCAAGCTACATGTGAGGCTATCTGGATGAGAAAGATCTTGGTTCATTTAGATCCTACAGTGATTCATTGTGATAATCAGAGTTTCATTAAACTCTCAATTAATCTTGTTTTTCATGATAGATCTAAGCATATAGATATTTGGTATCATCATATCAGATATTGTGTTCAATGGAAGATCATGTTGCTTCAGTACATTCCTACGGAAGATCAGGATGCAGATATTCTGACGAAGGCGCTCACTAGGAGAAAATTAAAATACCATAGAGACTGGATCAGGGTGAAGGATAATCCCTTTCTTGTTGAGAGGGAGTGTTGAGATTCAACAAGATGATGATCCTAGTGAAAATTAAGCACCTACACTAGGATTGAGCCTCGGGCTATTTTTAGGTGTAAGTCTATTTTTAGAACAGATGAGAAAATTCTATTTATAGCAGAAGTCTATCTATAGATGTTGAGAAAATTATATTTATAGATGATGTTCTACTTTTAGATGTATGTGAGAAGTCTATTTATAGATCACATGTCTATTTATAGATGCATGTCGACTATTATTATTCCTTAATAATAGTTGGAAAATAAACATTAATCTATTCTCATGGAGCACTTGGAAATAGTTAACTGAAGTGGAAAATGGGAAATTCAAGTTCAAAGGTTGGTTGGTGGGACATGCAAGTGGACTTAGTTGTGAGTGATTCGAAGTTGTAACAGATTTGGATGTGTAGTTATGTGAGTTGTAAATTAGTTTAACTCAGTTAAGTGAGTTAAACTCAATTGTGCTAGTTGTAACTGAACATACACTAGTAAGATATGAGTGAATTAATTATTTAATTGATTCACAAGCAGTGGTATCACATGCAACTGAAGATTTACTATTGTTAACTACATGCATGTCAGATCCAGTGGAGACCCAGTTGAGAGATAGGTGAAAGAGACATTTTGACTATCAGTTGTGACATTATTGGGTGAAATAATGCAAGCAAACACACATTGGAGATGCCAATGAGGTTTGCACAGTCAAGGCAAGTAGGATATCATTCATTTAGGGATTGTGATCAACAGGGATTGCGCAGTGGAGACAGGCTGTCAGCAGGCAGTAAATTGGCGCATGTATTTGCCAATTTTTGTATGACAGTGTGATACGATCGTATATTGTACTAGGAGCTCTTGGATTATAGTTTTTTATGTTATTGTTTCATTATCCATGATATATACATAATATATGATAGTGTGGTTTTTAGCTTTATGCTTTCCCGGTAAAAACATCTGTGTTATGTGTGTTTGATATTTCTTCATGTGTTTGCAATTGGCGATCGTGTTTTAAATTTCTGCAAAGATTTTTGTAGAAGTGATTATGTATTTAATAGTGGCATATAATTGTTAGATCAGGAGAACCCAGGAAATACATAATTTGTATTAAAATATCTACAGTAAAGAACATGTTAATGACCCAAGACTTAGAGACATTTGGTAGGAGTGAGAACTTGTCCCCTTACGAACCACCAATGTGGAATTGTAGGTGGCATGTTTTTCCTTGAATAACAATAATGATTCAACTTGCAGTTGTGGATAACATCCAATAATGGTTTTCCCCACTGTTGGTTTGAAAACTAAGTTATGATAGTTTTACCCATTGTTAAAAAAAAAATACAATGTATAAATATTAATAGTTTTAATATATTTTTTATGATAATTTTCACACTTTCTCTTTTATGTACTATAGTGTGTGAGTATGCACATTAATTCCATTGTGTATATATCATTTTGATATTAGATTCAAATAATCATGACTTATATGCCTTATGTCATTGGCCTCATAAGGGTTTCAAGCTTTCACTATAAGGAAAAGACCCTCTAGCGGAGGTTATAAAGGAGCTTTTTAGTGTTATAAATTTGGCCAAAATTGTCAAAAAAACATTTGCTACAACATTTTCTTTTGGTAACGGAGGTTTTGACAAAGCTACTAATGGAACTTCAACCCAAGTAAAAGAAACTGAGCGGCCAGAGGTTTTTACAAATGTTTTTTTATAGGTATGCGCTTCATGTGTGAACACACTGGTGTGGTAAACATACCAAGCACTGGGAATGAAAACAAATTTATGAAGCCCCTGGGCATTTACATACACAACATCTCGATGTGTGTCACCAACAAATACGCACCGTGATGATAGAAGGTGCATGCACCATTGTTATTCGGATTATTGTTGTAAAGCACCGAGGGATTTAATGCAAACAGTACTGGTGCGTTACAAATACGAATGCACTGGTGCGTTGAGTTCAAATAACACTGGTGCATGAAACTTCTATCCTACCGGTGTGTATTGGTTGTGTACATGCCCCCAACCGTTAAGGTGTAAAAACGCACCAGCATATTAAAGGCAAACCATACCGGTGCATGCAACGCCTATCCGCCTGGGTCGTAGTTGTTGATAAAGCACACCAGACATTCTAATTGGTATTGGTATCTGGTGCGGTTCTCATAGGTCGTAGAAACACATCGGTGTTCATTTTCTATTTTTTAGAAACATCAACCTGTGGCAATGCAATTATTGTGATTTTTAAAATTCATTATTCATCAAAAGTCGACACATATCTTATAATAGTATTCATATCAATTAAATTTTTATTGGTGCATTTGAATGTGATGTTTGGACAAATTTTTTATATCATCAGATTTCACATGTATTCATTATAATATTTAATCATCCATATATTTAATCAGTGGTGTAACATTTCACATCGATAATGGAGAACACAATAGAATAAATTAAAACATATTTTATTATATATGAATAAGAGACTCTTTGTCATACAAAATGAGACAGTTATTGGTAACCCTTTGTATTTTAATTGGGACACTATGTCCATTAAATTAAACAAAATTTTTAATTTCACAGACAAATATTTCAAAAAATACAATGCCTTGATTTGATATCCAAACATATTCATCATCATTCTTCGCTGGAACTACTGTCATTGCTCAAGTTACTTCCATGACTTGGGTTATTTGGAGGAATGTTTTGTTCATTGTGTTGATTGTTTTCTTCTTCTCCAAGTTCCAGCTACAAACATAAAAATAAAGTGTAATGAGTGTATCTACATTGATGAGAATAATGAAAATTGTAATATTAAATAATATACATCAATGTAAATTGAAAATAAATGTACCATAGCAAAAATTGATTCTGTTATCACTCAGATTGAACCTTAGGCTGAGAGAGGCAGTTCCGAGGTAACCTCAAACCACGCTTAGCCAAGTAGCTAGCCTTACTAGGCTAGGAGAGGGCTCTCTCCGTATATATCACAGTCAAAATAACTGAGGAAAGAAGATTTTAGGCTAGGTGTAGTATCTTAGGATTTTGATTTTTTGATTTGTGTAGGGTTTTGCTGGATCAGGAGGAGTCAAACAGTTAGGGCAAGGAAATTAGGTCAAAATTCATAGGGTGTTCGAAGGGGAAAGGAAGGCAGAAGGTTTGACATTAAAATATGATTATGGTGAGGTGAAATAGATCGGTGAGAAGTTACGAAGAGCATATGAGATGAATTCTCCCTAAACGGAAGAAAATAAACAAATTATGCTAAATTCCCCAAAACAGAGCATGAAAATATGAATTCTTCCTGTCAACTTGAAATTAAGCATATCATAGACATGAAAATGGTTTATGAGCTACTAATACATTCATACAAATGATCAAAAAGAATAAACTATGTCAAACATTGCATACCACATGGATCCCAAAGAAATAACTGCAAATTTATCATTAATGTCCAAGCCAAACTGATACAAAATATGTCCTTAAGATGCCAAAGATCCAAGTGAGTCCAACCATTACAAATTACTGAGAAAATACATGATATAGACCTCAAAACCATGTTCCCTAGCCTCGGGGAGTCGAACCCATGAGAAAGGGATCAGTTTCACCTACTCCCAAACAAGAACCTGAAGAATAGGAAAACTCAACAATTTTCCTCTAAAAGAGAGGAAAATGATTCATTTTACCTCTGGAGGACTTATCTGATGTATCTACCCTAGATAAAAATAAAATCATGATATTTACATTTATCTTGACCTTTTATATCAATAATTTTTCATTTCTCAAGATAAAAAGTCAAAAAGTCAAAATATGCTGAAGATGATGAAAATGACATTTTTGTGGCAAAAGCACAGCAACATGACAGAAAAATAGCCTCTTTTGCAAGAAAATTTTGGAGGCCTTCCCGGTGTCCAAAGCAGCTCCATGATAGCTCATTGGAAAGCTCTCTAATTCTAGGGTTTTGCTACTCCAAACAGGTCATCGTGGCATTTTATCTATAACTTTTTTTTTACGAAGGTTCAAAAGCTAAAATTTTTAAAGCAAAAAGATGAAATCCTAAGGAACATCGTCGCCAAATTGCAGAGCTTGGTTCAAAATATTTTCAGAGATATGATCTGTGGAAGTTAGGGAATTTTGCAGGCTCCTGAATTTAACCTAAAAAAGTCATCGCAAAATTTTAGCTATAATTTTTTTATACGAGGGTTCAAAAGCTGAAATTTTCACTGAACGAAGATGAAAGCTAGGGGAACCTGCTGTAAAAATTTCAGATCTTGGTTCACAATACTTTTGGAGATATGATCTGTGGAAGTTATGATTGTTTCAGGCTCCCGAATTTCATCTAAAAAAGGTGACCGTGGGAAAAACATCATAACTCTCTCTTTGAGCATCAAATTGGATTCTGTAAAAAGTGGCCGCAAGTAAACGAACTTTAGTTTCTTCTATTTAAATTTCAGAACCGAAGGAGGAAACAGTGACATGTGGCAAGTTGTACAAGTTTTCTCTACTGAACCAGTCCATAATTAGGGCATCGTAGGAGATTGGGCACAACTTTGTCTTCAAGAATCCAATTAGGTCAGACTTGTGGCATTCGAAAGAAGATTTAGAGGGATACTTCAGGGTATAATTTCAGATATTTAAGATCCAAAATAATAGAGATAATTCAGTTTCAAATGGTGCCCATTTTCCTTGTCAAAAATCATTTCTCCCAAGACTGGTATTAGCGCAGTGCCTAGGCAAAAACAAGGGTAGAAACATGTTTTTTTGGTAGTTTTTTGCCTTTTTGAGGGACCAGTTTTCCTCCAAATTTTCAGAAACTTGCTGGAGTTGATGTCCTCATCATTCTAAACATGATGGTGGTGACCATATTTCCATTGGATTCTCCAAGAAAAAGCACAGTGTCCTTGTTTTTTGCAGTGTGTCTGTGTGTCAAAATTGCCCAAAAATCCAAAAAATGCACCAAAGTGCCAAATGTGCCAAAATTTGTCAAAATTGTGAGGTTACTTGCTGAAAAAGGATTAGAGGCATGAAGAGACACCTCAGAAATTATTTCTAACCTCTCCTTCTCCTTTTTCTCGGCCAAAGCTTGAATCTTTGCATGGGCTCGTTTGAGCTTGGCCCTTGCAGTTTTGTTTCTCATGGCATAGTGCTTTGCCATTTTCTACTGAATATCATTATCCTTCTTGGCCTTCTCTAGCAAGCTCTCCAGATGAAATTTGGCTCTATTAAGCCATGAATCTCTATTTATGCTAATATCAAGGGAAAGCATCTCACTTGTAGTGAGCTGCTCTGCAAACTCAACTTCTTTCTGTCTCTCACGGGCTAGAGATCTTTTCAACCCTCTAGTCTTTGGTCTCTCTCTAGGAGGGTGATCCTATGCATCATCAATCTCACCAAATATATCCAAGGTTTCTTCCAACAAGGATTTAGCCCTCTCTGCCTCTTTCTTTTCTTTGATGGTCTTTACCTCACTAATAATCTGCTTGGTTTTCAACTGTTGATTTTCTTGCTCCAGAAAACCAATCACATATTGTGCTCTATCTAGATTAGATTGAAGTTAACTAATATTTTACTCTTTGCCTCTTTTCTTCTGATTACTATAGTGGCGATTCTATCCTCATCCTCCTCATCAAGGTCAATCAACTGAAACTCCTGCTCTGTTTCATGCTTTCCTCCTGCTCCTCAATGATTGGCTCTTTTCCCTTGTCTACCTGTTTTGATGATGAAGAAGGCATAGCCCCTTTCACTCCAAGTGAAGAAAACACATGCCTGTGGCCTCTCTGATAGGTCTTGGGAAATGGCTCAACATCAGTTACATTAGCCCAAGTTTCCTCAATTCCCCTTTCAGTGCTTGATGCTTCAGTATCATGATGTGATGATGGTGAAGGATTAGAGAAAGGTGAAGAAGTAGGGTCAACATGAGGTGAATGCATATGACTAGGTGATGATGTATGAGTAGCAGCCTGAGATGGAGAAGTGGATATGGGAGGATTAGATGATGAAGGGATGATATACTCATGATGACTAGGTGGGGTAGTGAAAACTTCATTTGCAATGAATGTGTCCCATGAAATGTTCTTCTTCTCAAGCTAATGCATGAATACCATCTTAATGAGTGAATGGTGAAAAAGACTCTAAATTTGATGATTATAATGCCTCCTTTGTACAATGTATGCCATATTGTCAGTGCTTTGGGAGAGATAGTAAGGTATACGAAGCATTATGACTGTAGTGAAGTGCATGAGGAGTCGGATACGGTAGGAATAAAGTCGAGAAAAACTCCCCTCATAAGTGAAGTACTTCATGATTATTTTCATCATGGGAACATACCGGTCAAGGAGATGAGAGAAAGGGAAAAAAATTTATTATCATCCTTATATCTAGGTTTGAGATATGGTTCATAATAGCTCAGATCAAGGTTTACCTTTTTAAACCATTTCTCTCCCACATTAGGGATCCTTGTAGCAACTGAAATAGCACTAGCAAACATGGTAAAAGTGACCCTAGCAAGATTGAAATGCCCATCATGAATATTTGTGATGAACAACCTTATTAACCTAGCATGATACTGAATCTACTGCACCCTCTCACAAAACTCGAAGCAACCAACATGTTTGAAACAAGACACAGTGAGAGGAGAGGCCACGAGTTCCTTTGTGGTTATTGGTTCAAATCTATTAATTTTCCCTCCTTTATGATCAATTTTATTTGGTGATTGTTCCTGACTGATATCTTTGTCCCCCTCTTTAGACATCTTGAGCTTAAAATCTTTGAAACCCTAGGGATGAGGTATATGGGGATGGGGAGTGAAATAAGTCTAGGGAATAGGGATATGATGTTGTAGGGAAAGAGTATGGTTTATAGTGATGGAGGAATAAAATGTGAGGTTTATGAGTGCCAAATTTGGGAACAATGGGAACAAAGACTGAATCTAGGGTTTATAGCCTATCCAACTTCCAAATTTCACAAAGAAAACAAAATCACCATGAAAATCCTTTTGAAGATAGCAAGGGGGTGAAATTCATATGTTACTTACTTGTCAAACGCATTACAGAAACTTTGCTGAAGTTTTGGAGGCACTTTGACTGAGTTTTGAATATTATAGACCAAACTATGAATTAGTGTAGTGCTTGGACATTAGCACAACGCCTCTAGCTATTAGCACAGTGCCTTTGGAAAATGCACTGCTTTTTTCAGGCATTAGCACAGCGCGTCTGGGTATTAGCGCAATGCTCGGACATTAGCACAGCGCCACTGCAGCACTATTTTATAGACCACTTTTGGAGGTCTTTCCGGTGTCTAAATTGGTCCTAGGATAGCTCGTTGGAAAGCTATTGAAGTTTTCTTTCTAAATCTACATTTTTTTTCTAATTAGAGTTTATTTAGCTTTTAAAAAGTTGATTTTCCCAAGACTGGTCAAAAAATTTTGACTGAGGGTGCATAAATGCAGAGTGCTAGTACCGGCAAGTTTTGGAGGCCTTCCTCAACTCAAAATTGAGCTCATGATAGCTCATGGGTAATATATCTATCTCTAGTTATCATTTGACTCATCAATAAAGTCATTTGGACACTCCAACTATGAGAAAACTTGATTTTCCCAAGGTCACTCCAGAAATGCAGCAACTCTCTTATGGCACTTGTAGTTTTGACATTTCTCTAAAACCATGACACCTGTGTAAAATCTGAAGGAGTTTTTTTTTCCTTGAACTATGATGGAAAAAAATTTCTCTCACTTTTGTTAAATTCATATTTTTTTGGTCAAAAACATAGTTTGAAGTAAAACTGGCCCTATGAGTGGCAAATGACTTGACTCTTGGAATGATTTCTTTAAAAATGATGGAGACATGATATTATGAGTTGGAATTACCTCATAATTACCAAAATGACCTCCCTTATGGCTCCTCTGCTCATATGCATCTTTTTCATAGAAAACCCTAGCTCAGTGGGAGAGGAAATTAGGGTGTATTGCTTGTGGACAATGATGACTTGGGAACCCTTGGGAAAAGACAACTCCATTTGAATTTGATGTGTTGGAATGTGGAATTCTGATTTGGAAGCCTTTGGGAGACTGAATACTTATTACATTTGAATTGACTGAAGAAAATCATGAGTTTATTCTGGGTCACCTTCACACCTTCTGCCGCCCTTTATTGAAAATGAGACAATGCAATGATTTGACCTAATGAAACCCTAGTGACCTAATGAGAAATGAAAGAAACTGACTCAATGAGTGAATTTGACTAAAAGTGGAATGAGAGTAGAATTTTTTTTAACATGATGAAGACATGGAAGAGGGTCAGTAGGCATATACTTGTGAAGGAAAATGGGACATTTGACAAGAACAACCACCAGTGGAACAATTTTATATCATGACGTAATGGAATGATTGAAAATTATTTAGATTGGGATACCTAAGATGCACATGAAAAATGTGTTTTGATCCTTGGTGGAAGTATGAAAATACTGAAACTAACATTGGCTCCAGCTGGAGATGGTAGCTCCTTGGAGGTGCCAAGAACACCATAGACCAAGTGCCTATTTATTGGGCATGGAGTCAAAAGCTAAAGACTAACTGAATAGTGAAAAAATCTTGACTCAATAAAATGAATTGACTCAAGACTGACTGAAACAAGATATAAAAATTGAACTTACCCTACTTATTGATGGCAGTACATCACCAAGACTTGAGGGCTTCAAATCCTGATGACAATCACATGAATTTTTGAAAGCATATGTACAATCAGGCGATATCAAAATGCCAGTGTAACCAATCAAGCAAATGCCTCCTTAATTGATTCTCCCAATCATATTCTCTGGAAAAAATTAAATATTTACAATTAGGCAGCCAAAAACATAGCTGACAATGATCTCCATCATCACTGAATACTGAATAATTACCTTCACTGTTGACTACAATATATTTTCCATTGGATCCTAAAAATCATGAAAATTTACCTCTTGCTGATCTAGAAGAAACATGGTACCTTTTTCTCTTGATTCTGATCTCTCTTCATAATGTGCCTTAGCAAGAGTGTGTTCCTGGTCGTCAAAAAATTTTGAACAAATAGGTGAGAAAATTTCTTCTTGAAATAAAAATTCTAAACATGAAACATGAGAAGAAAAATCTGAATGACAATCCTCAATGCTGTGGTCCTCTGCAATTTGAATACATTGTTGATCATATTCATATGACATGGCAACCAGATTGTCATGTTTCTCATCACACTCATCAGTCATAAGAGGGAAAACTTTAGATTGTTCATAAACCTCAAAACTGACATTTCTATCATTTACTGCAGAGTTATCCAAAGAATATTTTTCACTTAATTGAAAAAAGATCTCATCTTGTTTTTCACAAAGGGATTGGATTACCTCTTTCTGAAGATTTTGTTCTGATGGGATGAGAATACTTGGGTCAATAATTTTTTTTTCTTCTTTCGAGGTGATCTCGACAATAGATCTCTCCCTCATGGGATCCGGAACGACATACTCTTCATCATTATAATATGAATCTATATCTTGATCAGTTAGCTTGACTTTACCATAATCTGAAATTGGAACTTGAATTTCCTGCATATCATCTTTTTTTGCAATCAGATCTGAAATAAGACCTCATCTTCCATCATTTTCAACTGTACAAAGATCTTCAGCTTGCTGCAAAATTTCTTGAGCATCTTGATAAGTATCCTTTAAGATTTTTTTATGCTTCTGAAGTGGATTTTCATACAGAGCTTCCATGATCTCATCGTCCATGAATTCATCATCTCCATAAAAATTCTCAAGATTTTCAATAAAACTATCAACATGTTTACAGCAGTTCTGAACTAATATTAAGGATGGACAAGATTCTTTATACCTTTCAAAGAATATGGTATGAAAATCATTTAAATAGTAAATACAAGCTGGAGGAAAACTTTCATACAAGGATCGAGCTTCATCTTCCAGAGTGGCCATGAATATCTTCATCAAGCAGTCTTCAAGAAAATCAGTCTTTAATCTACGCACATGCATGTGAAATCTCACCAGATGAAGAGCAGCATCATTACCTTTCACATTTTTGAACATAGGCAAATTCCTTTGCCAATCTACCTTAGGCATTTTATTTGGGAAACCTGGAATGTGATCTCAGCTCATGGGAGCATACATTCTTGCAACAGTTTCCATCTTGGAAAATCTTGAAGCTACTGATCTTTATGCAGTGGAGTCACCATGAGGTATTGATTTTTTATATCTTTCAGTGAATGGATTCGCCAGGTGAATGGTTCAGCCTTCATATGTGTCCAAATTTGGTTCACCATCAGCATTTAGATATGATATTTGTCATTCTTTTCCAGGGAAGATATGATAATTTTCTTCCCTAGTGGAGTCGCCAAAATGTTATCACTCAGATTGAACCTCAGGCTGAGAGAGGCAATTCCGAGGTAACCTCAAACCACGCTTAGCCAAGTAACTAGCCCTACTAGGCCAGGAGAGGGCTCTCTCCATATAGATCATAGTCAAAATTACCGAGGAAAGAAGATTTTAGGCTAGGTATAGTAGCTCAGGATTTTGATTTTTTGATTTGTGTAGGGTTTTGCTGGATCAGGAGGAGTCAAACAATTAGGGCAAGGAAATTAGGTCAAAATTCACAAGGTGTTCGAAGGGGCAAGGTAGGTAGAAGGTTTGACATTAAAATATGATTATGGTGAGGTGAAATAGACCGGTGAGAAGTTATGAATAACATATCCGAAGAATTCTCCCTAAACTGAAGAAAATAAACAAATTATGCTAAATTCCCCAAAACAGAGCATGAAAATATGAATTCTTCCTTTCAACTTGAAATTAAGCATATCATAGACATTAAAATGGTTTATGAGCTAACAATACATTCATACAAATGATCACAAAGAAGAAACTATGTCAAACACTACATACCACATGGATCCCAAAGAAATAGCTACACATTTGTCATTAATGTCCAAGCCAAACTGATACAAAATGTGTCCTTCAAATGCCAAAGCTCCAAGTGAGTCAAACCATTACAAATGAATGAGAAGATACATGATATATACCTCAAAACCACTCTACCTAGCCTCAGGGAGTCGAATACGTGAGATAGGGATCAATTTCACCTACTCCCAAATAAGAATCTGAAGACTAGGAAAACTCAACAATTTGTCTCTAAAAGAGAGGAAACTGATTCAGTTGACCTCTAGAGGACTTATCTGATATATCTACCCTAGATAAAAATAAAATAATGAGATTTAAATTTCTCTTGACCTTTTACATTAATAATTTTTCATTTCCCAAGATAAAAAGTCAAAAAGTCAAAATATGCTGAAGATGGTGAAAATGACATTTTCCTAGCAAAAGCGCAGCGCCATGACAAAAAAATAGCCTCTTTTGCAAGTAACTTTTGGAGGCCTTCCCAGTGTTCAAATAAGCTCCATGATAGCTCATTGGAAATATCTTTGAGTCTAGTTTCCAAATATGCCTTTAGTTACCAAAAGGGTTCCCATCTCCCCTACCAAAAATCATTTCTCCGAAGAATGGTATTAGCGCAGTGCCTAAGCAAAAACAAGGGCAAAAACATGTTTTTTTGGTGGCTTTTTACCTTTTTGAGGGACCAGATTTCCTCCAAATTTTCTGACACTTTTTGGAGTTGATGTCATAATTATTCTAAACATGATGGTGGTGACCATTTTTCCATTGGATTCTCCAATAAAATCGCAGCGCCAGGGGCGCTGTTTTTGGCAGTGTGACTATGTGTCAAAATTGCCCAAAAATCCAAAAAATACACCAAAGTGCCAAATGTGCCAAAATTTGTCAAAATTGTCAGGTTACTTGTGATCAAGGGTTAGAGGCATGAAGAAACACCTCATAAAGTATGTCTAACCTCTCCTTCTCCTTTTTCTCGGTCAAAGCTTGAATCTTTGCATGGGTTTGTTTGAGCTTGGCCCTTGCAATTTTGTTTCTCATGGCATAGTGCTTTGCCATTTTCCTTTGAATATCATTGTCGTTCTTGGCCTTCTATAGCAAGCTATCCAGATGCAAGTTGGATCTATCAAGCCATGAATCTCTATCTCTGCTAATATCAAGGGAAAGCAACTCACTTGGAGTGAGCTTCTCTGCCAACTAAACTTCTTTCTGTCTCTCACGGGCTAGAGCTCTTTTCAGCCCTCTAGTCTTTGGTCTCTGTCTAGGAGGTTGATCCTCCACATCATCAATCTCACCAAATTTGTCCAAGGTTTCCTCCAACAAGGCTTTAGTCCTCTCTGCCTCTTTCTTTGCTTTGATGGTCTTTACTTCACTAATAATCTACTTGGTTTTCAGTTGTTGATTTTCTTTCTCTAGAAAACCAATCACATATTGTGCTTTGTCGAGATTAGCTTGAAGTTCACTAATATTTTCCTCTTTGCTTCTGATTAATGCACTAGTGATTCTATCCTCATCCTCCTCACCAAGGTCAATCAGCTGAAACTCCTACTCTGTTTCATGCTTGTCCTCCTGCTCCTCAATGATTGGCTCTTTGCCCTTGTCTACCTATTTTGTTGTTGAAGAAGGCATGGCCACTTTCACTCCAAGTGAAGAAAACACATGCATGTGGCCTCTGTTATAGGTCTTGGGAAATGGCTCAACATCAGTCACATTAGCCCAAGTTGCCTCAATGTCCATTTCGGTGCTTAATGCTTCAGTATCATGATGTGATGATGGTGAAGTGTTGGCTTGAGGGGTCCTGACCCAAGTTAAATGTGCAAGGTTTGCCAACAAACCCCTATACTACCGGCCCTTTCGGCAGTGACCTGCTTTCGCAGGTCACAGTCTCACCCGAATTAGTATGGGTGGGTGCTGGAACCAGGTTTCCGCACCCTGAGAAAGAAAGGGTAAGGCAAGCAGAGCTTCTTTCTGTTCAGATTACCTTGGTTCTTTGTAGGGTTAAGTATATATCTATTTTCATCCATATACACTAGATCTACAATTATATGCTTTTCATATCATCAACACAACATTATATAAATAGAGAAAAATAGATCTAGATCCAAGCATTCATTACACAGACGTTTGCAGCAGAAAGACATAAAATACATAACACAGTAATTATCAGCAGTTCGTATAATAGTACTCACGGATTTAAATCTTTAATAATCCTTCACATTCATTCATTCATAAACCTTTCCTTACAATTCCCTTCCCAACCTGCGCACATAGCAGTAGGGTCCGCACACAACTGGACTAGGATCTCCGCGCACACAGCCAGCAAGAGTCCGTTCCCCCAAAACCAAAACAGATAGCTTAAACAACAGATCGCATCAATAGCTCATCCAATCCTATCCTTTTCGATACAAAATACATCTTTATTTATAACAATCTAGCTCCAAATTTCCTATGGTTCGTAACCCATGGTTTTCGGATCCCTAGTTTACCCTTTAACCCATTACAATACGTTCGGGGCTTTGACCCACCCCAAAACCCCTACGCTATATTAAATATAATCAAAATTAACCAAAATGGACCAGTTTCGCAGCTTGTTAGGAGACCCCGTTCCAACAGTCCCCTAACACAATCTTGTGACTCGTCCCAAGTCACTGCACTGGTGCAGCTTCCATTTGCACGCACAAAGTGTCCAAAGTGTGGATAAGCAGAGGGAGTACGTCCAGACTTTGGGCCGTAGCTTGCTGTGCAATGTTGACCAATGTCAGGGAGACAGACCCATCTGTATTCGTAGTGATCCGTTCTAACAGCCTGTGGAGATGTGCGATTGCAGACTGAGCATCGTGTGCGAGATGGAGTGTAGTATCAGACCATGGCTTCAAATGTTTTCGAACAAATTTCTTGGAGTCTCGAAGGTGCTCAATCCTGTCTATGGCGGCTAGGTGCTGCGTGGAATTTGGGGAAGGTGCAGAGGCTCGGACTTGATCCAGAACATCTTCTGCCTGTTGTAATTCCTGCTGGATATGCTGAATCATGGAATGGTGTTGCTCTGTCATCCATAGCTTGATAGCTGTTGTGACCAATTGTGCTCCCTATGTCAGCTGCTCCTCAATGATATGCATTGCGTCTGTGACCATGACAATCCATTGGGCCCGGACTTCTAGAGGTATGGCATACTGCTGCTTGTCTTGGTCACAGTGGAGAACCTCCCACATCACCCTGGAGGATAGTCTTTGTAGCTCTGAACCAGATAGTTGTGCTAAATCTAGTTGGACGTCCTCAGTAGTTCGATTAGGAGTGCGAATTATGGCGGCGCGAGGGAGGAAACATACATTACTCCGGGTAGGTGGTGCTTGGGAGCTGCGGAGACATTGTAGCATGTCTCTGTATCTTAGTATTCCTCATGGCCCATAGACAATCCTTGCTGTCGGAAGCCTGAGCTCCGTCCTATAACTGCACTCAGCATTCCCAAGTCCTTGCACCAGTTCTTTCGGCGGGTCCGAGTCCATAGCTTTAACAGAATGACGAATGCCATAGAGAATATGGATGAACATAAAAACCCAGAACACAGATAGCCAGAGCCTACCAAATGGTGAATAAGTAGCCCGGCGCGAAGCTTTCCAACCATTAGAGCTATTAATTGGTAAGGGAGCTCATTCGTGGCACGTACCCTTAATTCTGCGGATCGTTTTTCTCATTAATTGCTGCATTGACAACTCGCCGCCTGTTTTTCATACTTACGAGGGTCTTGTCTTATGAAATCGGGACTTGCCGGCGGTTATCCTTTGTGCCCTAGGTCGTGTCCATGAGTTTTCAGACCATAGATGATGCTTGTATGTCGTGTGAGTATCTGGAGTGAGGGTCGAGGCGAGGTGAACCTACAAGTTGGATAGCAGTCTTGTCGAAGCCTTTATTTCACTTGCGGGCAGGACGTTCCTGGCTACGTCAAACGTCCTGGTGTCATTTATTACTTGAGATGTTTGCTGATGTTCAGACAGGTCTGTAATCCTATGTGTGCTGAGGGTTGTGGTACCTCGGTAATTCTGTTCGGGCCAGGTTCGATCGCACTCTTGAGCATTGCTCCGTAGTAGGTATCCGCATAGGTCAACTGATCTCGGAGCCCATCTGGCCACAGGGGTCCCTATGCGCAGGATCACCTTACTCCAGTATTTCCCCTAAGTAAATAATATCGGCCCTTGCGTAGGTGCTTCGCATAGCATTAGCGGTAATGCTTTTGGCCTACGGTCCATGGGATTCTTCGGTTCATTAGATGGCGCCTGCGTCCTTTCGGTAAGGCGAGGTTCTTTCTATGGTAGAGATGCGACGAAGATTCCTGATGGTCTGAAGGCTTTGCAGCGCGGAAACTTCATGCAGCCAACCTTGCCATTTCTCCAGCTCTTCATCGAAGTTGGAAAAACATTCATTGTCCTTCTCCCAAAATAGCATTCCTTCATTTGTGGGGTTAACCCAATCTTCGTACTGCACATTTATTTTATAAATGTGATCCAATTCCTCCTTCTCATAGGCTGTCTCTATGTACCACGCACCTTCTACTGGGTCTAGTGGTACTATGACATGCGTACCTTTGTTTTCGAATACCATGCTGAATTTCTTGAGATTTATGACACTGCCCATGTCTATTGCCCAGTCCAGTCCAAGGAGCGCAGGGTAGGGGTCCACATCTTCTACTATTTCTATTTCTTCAAAATCAGCTAGGGCCCATACCCCTGCGATGTCCGCCATGACTTTTGGTAACCTACCCAGAGGGATGTTCTTTTTTTGATTCGCCATTCGCAGCTGGATAGTGTTGAGCCCCAAGATTGTTCTTTCTTCCATCATACTTCACCCCATTTTCTTTTGTACATTGTTATCCCAGGCTCAAATGATCAATGAAATTAGTTAAAATTACTTTAAGAATGAATATCATGGCTAACTTGCTAAGTTTTGTGATTTTGTCATTGTAATGCATTTTGAACTGAAAATAGCTACAGAATGCAGACATTCCCTAGCTAACCGCCAATTCTGAAGCTGTCTTCACGTTCAAGCATGTTCCAGGTGTCCTCTCAGGAAAAGCCACACATGGGTATATTCCACATCATGTCCTCAACGTTTGTTGCTCACCATGAAGAATGAACGGAATTCTGGACGTGGTTTTGTACGTGGGAACTCACATAAGGAGGCAGACTCCTAATAGGACAAGGACAGTCCAGATGTCCTTTGTCCCTTTATGCTGCCATCTTTAGAGTTATAGTACGATTTTGATATGAAAAGACAATGATCCTCGTATTATTGCAAGTTCTGTTATGAAGATTTGTTATAAATGTACTCGGGAAACTGAGAGACAAGCTCTAGATTTTGATTAGATTTCATGGATTGACTGCTATATTTCTGAAGACCTAGAATACTCTGTTTTAAGTTATTTTCCTTTAATGAAGAAGACAACATTTCCTTGAACGCGTTGAGTTGATCTTGAGTTAGATTTTGTGCTACTCTGGTGGTAGAGGGCCCCTGCCTCCTGAGCAGCTTTACTTTTGCAATCTAGATAAGTATCTTAGTTCGTTTTCAAGTTTTTGAAGTTTGCGTTTCTAGTTAATTTCATTAGTCATTATAGCTATACTTGTTCTAAGAAAATCTTCCAAAATATCATTATAATGAATGAGAAATGGCTGTAGTGTTATATATTGTATTTGCAATTCCTTTTGTTCATTATCATAGTTGGACTTACTCTAGTAAACTCTTCCAAAAAATCATTATGATCACTAAGGCATGACTGTGATACTGTAGGTTTCAGTTGTTTGTTTACACTAAGTAGCATAGCTGATCTTACTCTCAAAAAGATCTTCCAAAACATCATAACAATGGGTAGGAAATAGCTGTGATGTCTTAGTTTTTAATTGTAATTGGTTTCAGTTTTCATGTTTGCATTCAAATGCATTGAATTGTACAGCTAGGATTGTTCTAACAAGCTCTTCCAAAATACCATTCATGATGGACAAAATAGGATGTAGAATCCCATAGATTAATTGCATGATAATTCAGTTAGGGCACTCCGGAGGCAAATTGCATTTAATTCATGCTCTGTTATTTCGTTTCAAGTTTGATAATGGCTTTTTAATCTAGCATTGTTCACTGTAAACTAGTAGCACCCTAGTTTAGTTTTAGCTTAGCTCACTGCATTTTCATTCCAAGTTTAGTTGCCATCCATTACATTTTAAATTGCATTAGTTGTTAAACTTAAATACCACGGTCTTCATTATTTACAAAACCTCTTTTGTTCCAAACCTATATTAACTCATAATTATCCGGACAGAAGACAATATCAGTTTAAGGCCTGGAGTACTTTTGCAACCTTTTTGCCATTTCACAAACAAGCCTTTCCTCAAAGACTATTCTAAAAGAAAATATATAAATTTTGAGTGAGGTTTAGTGGTGTTAAACTAAGTTGCAGAATAGAATTAGGAGCTAGTTTTAGAGTAGAGATCTTATGATGTTACAAATGTTCTTTTCCAAATATGTTTCAACAAACCTTTAATCATGGATGAGATTTTGTGTCATTATGAGTTGATTGTTTAATTGTTTAGTTAGGAGAACTTTATTTACACTTGGCTGCCCATTTCTCAAGCTCTTCCAAAATATCCTTAATGAATTAATTGGACAAGTTAAGTTCATGTTGTGATTCATTTTTTTAAAGTCATTATCAAGCTTTGTATTTTGCTAAGTCATAGTTTAGGTTTGATTCTGTTTCAGTATTTGCATTTGTCATTTGTCATCCATAATTTAGGCTTCACTCTGTTTTTAACCAGTAGCTTATTTCCACCAACATTTAGTACTTTCTCTTGTGAACATAAAACCATAAAAAGACCAAAAACATCATAAAACACTAGACACAACGTAGTAAGAAACAAACACCTAGGCACATACAGTGCACCTCACCTCAGCAGTTTACCAACCCTGGTTGACAATTAAATGAACTCAATTTAGGAAACTAGGTTGAGCACAAACAGATAGTAGACCATTCCAACTTAGGCTCTCCCATTCGTTGCCATGTTTGTTTTGGTAAGACGTTGGCATCCAATCCAAGATCTAAGATAACCTGATCCATTTCATAGTCTCTGATCTGCGCAGTTAACCACATTTCTCTCTTGGTGCGTTTCTTATAGCTATACAATTTTTGTACATCCTTGGTCTTAGGGATCAAGGTGGGCTAAGCTGCGCATGTATTCAGTAATGTTAGGAGATTTCCTACAGCCTGTGGATTCCTTAGCAACTTCAGACATGCCTTTAAAAAGGGCTCAACTCCTTCTTCAATCTAGGGTTGTGCGGGGGCTGCCAATGGTGTTTGTTTGTTGCAAGACACTCCCTCCTGAGAGACATGCCCTTCTTTTTTTCCCTAGGTGTCCAACCCACTACGTGTCATGACTCAGTTTTAACCCTCTGTATGTTCTGCGTAGGGGTAGGCTGATTTTCCTGCATCTTGGTTTTTAAAATTGGGCAGTCTTCTACCTCATGGCCTAGCTGCCTAAAATATTTACACGATGGCCTGGTGGTATTAGGGCATTCTCTAGAAAAGTGCCCTATTTCTCCACATTTATAACAAATTAGCTGACCTCGTCCCTGGCCTGCGCTTCCTCCCCGACCTCCTCTACCTCGGGCTGGTGATCCTCCAAAGTGCGTAGCAACTCTTGGAAATGCAGGGTCTAATTGCACCCGATATAAGTTCCCCCGATCCATCATTAAGTCATATGTTCAAAAATTCTGCTCATCATGTCCTACCGATCGACAAAATCAGAACCATTGTTGCTTTAGTTCTGGGACGTATGCACCCAGCCGAGGGCAATGGTTTGTATCATGTAGGCCTGCTACTCGGAAATCATCACACCATAGCACATATCCGCTTGATCCTGGTCGCAACAGGGCAGGTTCCCTACTTACCCCTGGGCTTATCAGGCTAGGCCCTCCTTCTTGTATATAATTAGTCAGCAGTGAGCACTGATCCTTCGTATGGCCAGACAGCTGAAAACATATGCACCAAAGATCTGCGCAGATGTCCTTTCCTCATTCTTTTTGCAGGTTCTGTATCTCCATATGCATAGCCCCAAGTTATTCCTAGATTTGTTGTACCCCTACCGACGTATCCTCCCGGGGTGCAGCTTCCAATTTCATAGCAACCTTCACAGCTTTCTCCTATGATTGAAAGGTCTGATCACTCATCGGAGTGCGCAGGTGGGGTAACAACATAGCAATGAACCACTCCGTATGTTGTCTATCAACATATTCAAACCCTCCTTCCCTAATTTCCTTCTTCAGTCGTTGATCAGCCTCCCATACTGACTCAGACGCACCTTGTTTGAAGTCCTTTACTTCCACTACCAACTAGGAATAGGATTTTGGCTTCCAGAATTTCTTCTTTAGAGCATCCTTGATATCTTGAATGGAGGTGGTCCCATTCTAGGCAACGTACCACATATACCAGTCCAAAGCTCTGTCTTCGAATGCTAAAGACAGTTGCGCCCTCTTTATTGTGTCACTTTCCATGTTCTATGTAGTCTAGACAGAGTTTTCCACAAACCACAACCGGTCCATATCCTCGTCTCCTACCCCCTTGAAGGTAGGTAGTTTCAAATGCGCAGCCATATCACTGCCTAGGGGGGGTGCCGGTATAGCAAATTCTTACCTTTACGCATCCGAGGTAGCGATACAGCTGAGGGGTCGTGCGTAGTACGTTCCTGAAATGGATTGTAGGCAGATCTCCCTCTGTCAAGGTTGGTTCGATATTACTTACCACTGCGAGTCGCGCTCCCATCTAAATCCGAGGTCATTCAGTCCGTATGATTACACAGAATGCTCTTTTCGCACAGTAATTTCTTGATCAGCAATGGTAATGTCCTCAGGAATTTGCCTCGGAATCCTTTTAAAAATCGTCGTCCAGCTTCAAAGTATGATACAAGCTGATCAATAGAAAATTCTATTACAAATCCTCGCAGCACACTACCCACCCAGTGATCCAACATGCGTGTGATAGTATTATCAATTTTCTCAAGTTGTTCAAGCAAGTCTGAGGTCCACAAAGTGACCCGCTCATCCTTCCAGCACTTATGGAATTCCGCCAGTTTTGCCAGCCACTCTTGGAGTTCAATTGTAAAATTCACAAAGAATATTTCGTAGCTTTCACTAAGGACGTGCCTATTTTTCCACCTTTCCGTCATTAACTTCTCACCGCGATTTTCTTTTACTGCGAACTCCTGGATCTGCCTTTCAAACCAGTCCTCGATCTCTTTTCTTTTAGGCTTCTAGTATTCTCTTGTCATTACCCAATTCCTCTCTCAGACTTCTTTGGGTCTCGACAATGGAACCATTTGTTGGCTTGAGGGGTCCTGACCCAAGTTCGGTGTGCAAGGTTTTCCAACAAACCCCTATACTACTGGCCCTTTCAGTAGTGACCTGCTTTCACAGGTCACAGTCTCACTCGAAGTAGTATGGGTGGGTGCTGGAACCAGGTTTCCGCACCCTGAGAAAGGAATGGTAAGGCAAGAAGAGCTGCGTTCTATTCAGATTACCTTGGTTCTTCGCAGGGTTAAGTATATATATATTTGCATCCATGTACACTAGATCTACAGTTATATGCTTTTCATAACATCAACACAACATTATATAAACAGAGCAGAATAGATATAGATCCAAGCATTCATTACACAGACGTTCGCAGCAGAAAGACAGAAAATAGATAACACAGTAATTATCAGCAGTTCGTATAACAGTACTCATGGATTCAGATCTCTAATAATCCTTCACATTCATTCATTCATCAACCTTTCCTTACAATTCCCTTCCCAACCTATGCATATAGAAACAGGGTCCCCACACAGCAACACTAGGATCTCCGTGCACACAGGCAACAAGATTCTGTTCCCCCAAAACCAAAACAGATAGCTTAAAAAATAGATCGCATCAATAGCTCATACAATCCTATCCTTTTTGATACAAAATACATCTCTATTTATAACAATATAGCTCTGACTTTCCTATGGTCTGCAACCCATGGTTTTCGGACCCCTAGTTTACCCTTTGACCCATTACAATATGTTCGGGGCTTTGACCCACCCCAAAACCCCTGCGCTATATTAAATATAATCAAAATTAACCAAAATGGACCAGTTTCATAGCTTGTTAGGAGACCCCGTTCCAACATGAAGGATTACGGAAAGGTGAAGAAGTAGGGTCAACATGAGGTGAATGCATATGACTAAGTGATGATGTATGAGAAACAGGCTAAGATGATGAAGGGATGCTCTACTCATGATGACTAGGTGGGGTAGTGAAAACTTCATTTGCAATGAATGTGTCCCATGAAATGTTATTCTACTCAAGCTGATGCATGACTACCATCTTAATGAGTGAATGGTGAAAAATACTCTGCATTTGATGATTATAATTCCTCCTTTGTATGATGTATGCCATATTGTCAATTATTTGGGAGAGATATTAAGGTATATGAAGCATTCTGACTCTATTGAAGTGCATAAGGAGTCGGGTATGGTAGGAATAAAGTCGAGAAAACCTCCCCTCACAAGTGAAGTACTTCATGATTATTTTCATAATGGGGACATACCGGTCAAGGAGATGAGAGAAAGGGAAACCAATTTTCTTATCATCCTTATATCTAGGTTTGAGATATGGTTCATGATAGTTTAGATCAATTTTTACCTTTTTAAACCACTTCTTTCCCACATTAGGGATCCCTGTAGCAGCTGAAATAGCACTAGCGAACATGGTAAAAGTGACCCCAGCAAGAGTGACATGCCCATCATGAAGATTTATGATGAACAAGCTTGTAAACCTAGGGTGATACTAAATCTACTGCACCCTCTCACAAAACTCAAAGCAACCAACATGTTTGAAACAAGAGACACTGAGAGGAGAGGCCATGAGCTCCCTTGTGGTTATTGGTTCAAATCTGCTAATTTTACCTCCTTTATGATCACTTTTCTTTGGTGATTTTTCCTCACTGATATCTCTGTTCTCCTCTTCAGACATCTTGAGCTTAAAAGCTTTGAAACTCTAGGGATGAGGTAGATGGGGATGGGGAGTGAAATAAGTCTAGGGAATAGGGATATGATGCTGTAGGGAAAGAGTAGGGTTTATAGTGATGGAGGAAGAAAATGTGAGGTTTATGAGTGCCAAATTTGGGAAAAATGGGAAAAAAGACTAAATATATGGTTTATAGCCTATCCAACTTCCAAATTTCACAAAGAAACAAAATTACCATGAAAATCCTTTTGAAGACGACAAGGGGGTGAAATTCATATGTTACTTACTTGTCAAAGGCATTCGAGAAACTTTGCTGAAGTTTTGGAGGCACTTTGACTGAGTTTTGAAGCTTATAGACCAAATTGTGCATTACAACAATGCCTCCGGCTATTAGCGCAGCGCCTGTGTAAAATGCACTGCGTTTTTCAGGCATTAGCGCAACGCGGCTAGGTATTAGCACAACGCTCGGACATTAGCGCAGCGCCACTGCAACACTGTTTTGAAGACCACTTTTGGAGGTCTTCTCGGTGTCCAAATTGGACCCACGATAGCTCGTTGGAAATCTCTTGAAGTCTAATTTCTAAATATGCCTTATTTTTTTTTATTGGAGTTGATTTACTTTTTCAAAAGTTGATTTTCCCAAGAATGGTAAAAAAGTGTTGAATGAGGGTGCAAAAATGCAGAGTGCTGGTGTAGGCAAGTTTTAGAGGCCTTCTGCAACTCCAATTTGAGCTCATGATAGCTCATTGGAAAGATCTCTCTCTATAGTTATAATTTGACTCATCAATCAAGTTATTTAGACACTCCAAAAAGTGCAGCAACTCTTCTATGGCACATGTAGTTTTGACATTTATATAAAACCATGACACCTGTGTAAAATCTGAAGGAGGTTTTTCTTCCTTGACCTATTATGGAAAAAAAAACTCTCTCACTTGTGTCAAATGCATATTTTTTTGGTCAGAAACATAATTTGAAGCAAAACTGGCCCTATGAGTGGCAAATGACTTGACTCTTGGAATGATTTCTTTAAAAATGATGGAGACATGATATTATGAGTTGGAATGGCCTCATAATTACTGAAATGACCTCCCTTATGTCTCCTCTGCTCATATGCCTCTTTTTCACAGCAAACCCTAGCTTAGTGGGAGAGGAAATTAGGGTTTAGTGCTTGTGGACAATGATGACCTGGGCACCCTTGGGAAAAGACAACTCCATTTGACATTTGATCTGTTGGCATATGGAATTCTGATTTGGCAGCCTTTGGGAGACTAAATACTTATTACATTTGAATTTATTGAAGCAATTCATGAGTTTATTATGGGTCACCTTCACACCTTCTGCTACCCTTTATTGAAAATGAGACAATGCAATGATTTGACCTAATGAAACCCTAGTGACCTAATTGGAAATGAAAGAAACTGACTCAATGAGTGAATTTGACTAAAAGTGGAATGATAGTAGACTTGTTTTCATCATGATGAAGACATGGAAGAGGGTTAGCAGGCATATACTTGTGAAGGAAAATAGGACATTTGACAAGAACAACCACCAGTGGAACAATTTTATATCATGACCTAATGGAATGATTGAAAAATATTTAGAGTGGGACACCTAAGATGCACATGAAAAATGTGTTTTGATCCCTAGTGGAAGTATGCAAATACTGACACTAACAGACTCATGAACTATGCACATTATTTGAAAACCAAATTTCATGCCTTATTTCAACAATTATTTTGTTGGCATAGTTCCATACTTTGTTTCCTGCAAGTTTTATACCCCATAAAAAATCATAGATTTAATATAAAAGATTTTTTTGTTGTATTAATTATAGATGAAGCTAAGTAAAACAAGATAGATACTTAAAAATTCCACAATTAATTTCTGATATGCGAACATATACTGACAACCCATATTTAACCCAATGTCAATCAATTTTTCTAATTTTTCTTCTTTGTATGTTAGCACCTGTTTGAAGACATACAATGATGATTGCTGTAAAACAACTTAAAATTTACAAAAATGAAATCTATTTAAGCTATTATAAGGAAGTAACAATTACTCACAAACTTAGATATCAACCCTTTTATTCTTTTTCATCATGTTTTATGTGCTGAATGGGTTCCATTTTATTTTCTTTTCTACAAGAAAATACTTGAAAATTAATATTTAATGCTAAATCATTTATTTTTTGTACCTAATATAAAATTTCAATGATTACATATTACATTTGAAGAACGTTGTTGTTGAGATGGCTCCTTGTGTGATGCAATTATGTCCATTTCCTTGACCATCTCCTTGTACACCTTTTTGGACATTCCTACTGACATATTTATGATTTCAACTCATTCATCCTTTGATATTTTCATAATCTTCCTGAAAAGGTAACATGACAATAAACTATTTAATTTTTATATTGATATATGAAAACCAAATATAAGAAAAGTGATATTTATAAATGATTGCTTTGTAGTAATATATACATATAATTCTAAAAAAATATTTAAAGGAATATTACTTTTTCAATGCTTCTTTTTTGTTGTTGTAAGTTTTTGCTATTAAAAGTCTGACATGTCTCATTGACCAATTCTCTGGGAACTCTTTCTGTAGTTTAAATAAAATTTGGTTCTTGGAATCATTGGATTGATCTTTGTATTGTAAGTGAAAATAACGTCTATACATTCGTTCCACTATATCTCTGAAAGTTTTGTAAAAGTTTCCCCCCTTTCGTTAACCTCCAACACCACTCCAGATGAGCTAAGGAGCAATTCATTTTCATTTGCATGTTCTATTTTTTTTATTTTCTTAGAACAACATTCCTTTCCTTCGTTGTTGGTTAATGTAGAACATTAAACATATATGAATTATAGATTTTTTGAAACATATATCTAATATTTTGAAGTATATTATTAATGAAAATTCAAAAAAGAAATTTGTATTGGATCGATGGTATTTTTTCATTGACCTGATTCATCCTTTTGCAATTTTTCCATCAAGATTTTATGCTCTCCTGGTCTTATATCAGAAATAATATTATCGAGATTCATCATTTTGTGGCTCTGCATGAAAAACACTAAACAATACATATTATGTAAACTTACATATAGTTCGAAAAAAATAATTTTTGTAAAGAATTTACAAAGAACTTGCCTTTTTTTCTTTTCTAGATGTGCTATCAGTATTTTTGCTATTTGAACTCTTGTCAGCCATTTTTTTTATCAATATAAAACTTGTACCATTCATTAATATATTTTATAAATAAATCACATACTTTTCAGGTAAAAAAAAAAATTAAAAAAAACGATGTGTCTATCTAAATTAACCGCCTGGTGCATTTATCGTTTTAATCGCACTGGTGCGGTTCACATTTTAGCACCAACAATGGGGAAAAAAATTTAAATGGTAACGGTGTGATATGTTATTATAAACACACCACCACTACAGTAGATAAATTGTATGGTGCTCTTTGTCAATAGCAGACCTAGTGCTTTATATTAATATGGGAGTATTGATTAACATAATCAATTATTTTGAAAAATAAATATAAATGAATGGAAACTGTTTTTATAAAACAATGCTCTTTTTCAATACGCACCTGGTGCATTATACTAAAAGAGTGGATCGGTGTGCTATATTGAACAAGGTGCACCAATTAACAAAAGTTGTTTTTTAAAAAATCATGAAAGGGTTGACAGGGTTTGGGACCTAACTCTGCAAGTCGTCCCTCGGGTTAGATGTCAAACACCTATATATATAGTAATAAAAACCCTATAAATCTAAAATGCAAAGCTGTAATTGTGAATTTTTGTAGTCACATAAACAAGAAGAAGCAAGGGTTTAACGTAAGAATGGTTTTTTGTTTTGTTTTGTTTTTTTTTTCTAAATTTTAATTAAATCTAAATAGGAATAGAGATTATAAATTATTTTATTAGTAAAATGAACAATAAAATTTAAAAATTTTACTATGCATGTATTAAATTTAATAGAAAATATAAAAAAAACAATTATTACAGTGAAATTTAACATTTTGACTATACTACAGGGTTTTTGTGTGAATCACCAGATGTTTCAAATTCTGATTCTCTGAATAGTGCTGTTGTTCGAAATTATTTTCCTACTCCACAGTTCTCTCTTGCTCCAGGTATGTATCTCTTGCAAATCCCTCCCTCAAAATTTTGGCAAAAATAATGAAATAATGAATATCTTTTACTATTTAAAGAAATTTTTATGAAATTAGATTTTTGAAAATCATTAGCTGCTCATTTTTTAGTTTACCGTTTTTTTTTCACTTAAAAAAAATTAATTCGTGTTTTTTTTCCCCGATATTTGATGTGTTTTTTAACTAATTGCACCAGTGATTTTGTTAACTAACTTCACCGGTGCGTCCGGTAATAAAACCGCACTGGTACGTCCAGTAATAAAACTGCACCGACGCGTTAACAGTACATTAGCACCAATAAAAATAACTCCTTTTTTACGCACTGAAATTAATTTCAGGTATGTACACCAAATTTTATTGTTGATTTTGCTCAAATGCAGGGAGAAAATATCATAATTATACCAAATGGAAAATTCTCAAAATCGAACTCGTTCCATAATATTTCTCAAATTCCATTGCAGAGTTCTCCCTATCCATCTCCATACATAATTACTTTAGATTTTATTTATATTTCATTATCTAGTTGAATTTATTTATTTTATCCATGTCAATATGAATAAAATTAATGTATACAAATTTGCAGGTTCATGCAGATTCAGAATCGAATTCAGATGCACAAAATGTTCAAACAGTTCCAAAACGTTGGAAGCTCTTATCAGGAGAAGCATACCACAAGGCACGGTTGGTAGATGAAAATGGACAACTACTTCACCCTGCCAATTGCAACTGCCATATTCTAGCCACAATCCTGGGACAATGATGGAAATAATTTTTTGGTATAATGTAATTATTTCAGTGTCAAACCAATTAATCATGCATTGACATGCTTACTAATTGATATCATTGATATTGTACTAATCATGTTCAAATATAGTTTTTGAAATTATTAGGATTCTAGTGATGATGAGCGGCCTATCTACCATCTTATGTTGCACCCCATGAGAATGTCAAATCAAGAGAAGGCTGAATTAAGAGAGAAATCGGAGAGGAACGATACCAAGAATGGTTGAATCAACCACCTATGCAATTCCCACTACGTCCAGATTCACAAATTAGGAATGACTACAACAATCGTAGTTCTTCACAAGTTGGAAATGGAGGCAATCAAATATAGGTTGGTATTGATGATTACTTAAGGGATACGACTGCCATGGAGACAATGTTGTTAGACGCATTCCAGAAAGATGATCAGCTATGGGATGATGCTAATATCACTGATACCTTTTTTGAAAGCCTTAAATTTTCTTCCAGCATCCCTCTCCTTGGACCTGGCGGTTAGTCAAATTCTACCTAGTTGGGGACAACGATGTTACTGTACAACTTGAAAGCAAAGTTTGGCTTGTCGAATGCATGTTTCTATGAAATTTTGAGGTAATTGACCATCAAGTCCCTTATATTTTGAGAAATATTGTCACATAATCAACATTAGAAATGGTCAATTTTATGAACGTTAATAATTATTGGCATTGTACATTTAATATTGTCCACCAACTATAGGTTATTCAAATATAAGGTTCTTCCAAGTGATAATATCTTTCCTGGTAGCTACGAAGAGGCAAAGAAATTGTTGAAAATGTTGGGTGTTGAGTACATATCATATCATGCATGTCCAAATGATTGTATTCTATATAGAGGGGAATATGTAGTAAATGAGATATGTCTGAAATGTGGGCATGATAGGTATGATAAATAAAAAAGGAAGGGTAATGTCCTCCTATTAATATATTGAGGCACATGCCTATAATCCTAAGGATTCAAAGGCTCTTTCATTGCAAATAATTATCTTTGTTGCAGGGAAAACATGCCTCACATAGAAGTGAGTTGGGAGTTATGTGAATCCAAAAATATTCAATAGCCATGAAGCATATAGAGGATACATGGCCTAAAAAATTCAAGGATGAATTATGAAGTCTACGACTCAGCATAGCCATGGATGGCATCAACCCATATTCCCTCCAGAACACAAACTATTCTATTTGGCCTGTAGTATTGATCAATAAAAATATCCCCGTATGGTTGTCTGTGAAGAATGAACATCTTATGTTGGCTCTCATAGTCCCTGGTAGAAGAGAAGTGAAGAATATGGATGTATACTTACAAACAATGGTAGATGAATTGATGGAATTATGGGATGGGTTAAATGTATACAATGTATCAAGACCCATTGCAACATAAAGGAATTTTACTTTCTATGGCATATGTGCTTACACCACACATGATTATCCAAGCTTAGGAGTTTGCTATGGTAAATTAAATGTTTATTGATTTGTTTATATATGTAACAATATTCTTTCGCATATTAATTTAATTCGTTGTAATTGTTCTAATCTTCATGAAATTCTTTAACGTGCCTTGCATATTTTATAAAATAATTTCGCAGGTCTTGTAATAAAAGGGTATTATGGATGTAAATTTTGTGGACCTTCTCTGAAAGCTAGATGGTCCAAGGACCTACGAAATTCAATGTATGACTGCTCCAGGGTATTCCTCCCAGAATAACACCCTTTCAGAAGAGAAACATCCACTTTCAATGGTAAACAAGAGAGAACCCAAAGGCCTGCAATAACGACACCAGCTGAATGGCTTAGAGCATATGAGAGAGAGAAGGAGAATGAGTTCATAGAAATGTTCGATTCAAATGGGGAGCCTCTGTTCTATGATCTAGAATTCTTCGACATCTATGTTGAGAAATTTCCCATTGGGATAAAAAGGAAATCTATCTTTTATAACCTACCATATTGGGAGCATCTTAAGATTACCCACTTACTAGATCCCATGCGTATATTTAAAAATGTTTAAACTTCTTTATGGATAAACATATCATCAAAAAAAAGTGACACATTGGATGTTAGGAAATATCTTATTACTTCAAAAACTAAAAAGAAACATTGGCCAAGAAAATTAGAAAGTATAGGAGAGGCTAGTCCCTCTAATTGGACTTTCAGAGAAGGTGATGTCCCATGGATTTAAAAAAAATATGATCTTTCCTTGGAAAAGGAATTTATAATGGGTGTGAGGGTGCCATCTTCATATGGGTCTTCACTATGGTGCTGCTTCACCATGGAAGACCATTTTTCAGGGTTGAAATCACATAACCATTTGAATATTCTACTGAGTACGTATAATGTCAAAAGAATGATTTTATTATCTTTAATATTAATAATTTTTATTCCATGGATCATAAAAAATAACTAATTTTGTATGCATGTGTTTATACTTTGTAGTATCATTATCATTTGTTCGTGTGTGAGTGTGTGAAACATGATTTCCCCCAAGACGTAGGATGTGCCATATCTAAATTATCTGCATTTGTACGTTGGATCATGTCAAAGGATATTCATGTGGTATAATTCCACGTTGGCATCAAGAGATAGTTGAGATTGTTTGTATGTTTGAGAAGGAATTGCCGATGAGTTTCATGGACATATAGGTTCATCCTCTAATCCACCTAGTAGATGAGGTTGAATTATTTGGGGTGGCTTCTTGTCTTTGGATGTTCTTCTTAGAGAGGTACATGAAGAAATGGAAAAGTTTTGTTCAACAAAGGGAAAAACCCGAGGGGTGTACGACAAAGGGGTACATATCATATGAATCTTTCTATTATGCCAGTGAGTACATCAAGTAGACCGGAAACACACCATGTGAGGTGATTTGGGAGGATGAAAGGGATGAAGACAAAAGAGAAGGGGAGCTTCTCTAAACGAATGGAAAAATGTGCTTGATAAAGAGTAAGCGACTTATAATTTGTCAAATTTACACAAAGTAAATATTCACGTTGAAATTCGATATAATTTATATTTGGATCCCATATGTACTACATATCGGTTTGATTTCATCAACGAATGCAAAAATTGAAGCAATCAATAAATTTGTTCTTTACAATTCTGAAGTGACACAACCGTGGTTCGTATTGTACGAATAACAGAGGATGAAATGGGATAGTGATAGAAATGAATTTATATGGTTGAATTGTAGAAGTGTGCCTTATCTTGATCATTTAAAAGAAAATATGCCAATTATATGCCCTAATAGTTGGGTTGTTGACCAAGTCACAGAGAAATACGGTGCAACTGGTTGTTACTCACATGCTGAAGAGGATGCGCTAAACGTAGTGATTGGGTGCAGAAACTTGATAATAATATATTCATGTACATTTTAAACTTAATAATGCACCTGTGAAATGTAACATCTATATTTTATTATTAACAGTTGGGTTATTAGACACATAACACTATGATTTTTAAATTTTTTTATAGGTGCATTTGTTCCCATATATCTGGTCATATGGACACCATTTTCGCACAAAAAATTCCGATGATGGACACATGACACAAGGCTGTGGAGTGGAAGTCAAGTTCGATGAATCTAGTCGAGCTAGCCACCGTGATCAAAACCTTGAACGAGGGACATTACGTTACGTCGGAAAGATACAAGAGATCATTGAAGTGGACTTCTCTTCTTTCCAATGTTTTATTTTTAGGTGCAAGTGGTTGGACACCTTTGATTAGAATAATGTAAAGGAAGATCGCAATAGTCAGCTGATATGTATCAACTCTAGAAAAATGTGGGATGAAGCTAAGGGGTCTTATGTTTTCCCCAACCACTGCAACTAGGTGTTTTTTTACCCAAATTTTTTGGATATTGATTGGTGGTTCATATTGATACATGACCCTAGATCAAAACATATTTTTGAGAACAATAGTGTTATCATGCCAAGCGAGCTGTAAGATAATGATGGTGATGAGAACATAGAGTGATATGGTACATGTGTTATTTCATCATTTATACTATTTAAGATGGGTTTTTATGAAAAATAGGACTTCACCTTATAAATAAGACTATTTTTTTCCAAACATTATAATATGTATTTTGAATTAATTGGTTTGAATTATGTTAATTTTAAAATCATTTCACTTGATAATTTGCAATTATGTTGATCTCAAAAGCAATGCACTATATCAAGTTCTTTTTTGTTATGTCAATTCCTAAAATAATACAACTACTTGATTTCTTTAAATGGTTTTTCACTATATCATTACTTAAATAAATGCACCATATATATATATATGAATGAATGATATCTTCAAAATTTTAAAAAAAGTTTTAATGTATATTTTTATTTTTGGTATGTAAGATCATAATAAAAAATGATAATTCTAAACATGAATTTATTTGCATTATTTTCTATACTTTATTATGTTACAAAAATTCATATTGTTCTAGATTTATTATTTTACAATTATTTATATTCTTACAAATTTACAATTTTACAATTATGGTAATTTAACAATATGTACAGTATAAATTTTACAATTTTACGATGATTTAATTTTACGGTAGTTATGGTTCAAATTTGACAATTGATTTACAATTTTACAATGTTACAAATTTTACAATTTTACAAATTTACAAATTTTACAATTTTAATAAAATTGAATCATGACAATACATACAATTACAATTACAATCACGCTACATACAATTACAATTACAATTTTATAACTTTACAATTACCAATACATAATATTTAATAAATATCACGATTTAATATTAAAAATAAACATCACAATCATGATAACCATTGTACAAACATCATATTCTAAAATCCACATTCAAATTCACTAACATCATCTAATCATCATGATCATGATCATCTAACAAAACACAAGCATTGTATAACGTCATAACGACACAAACATCAAATATACATCCCATGTCAAATAACTTCTATAACATACAAATCTATCTGCAAGCACATTAAATGAACATATCTAACATGACCTAATAATATACACATCATGATGAACACCAACATGTAAATTAAATACATCAAGATGAATATAAAATACATGCACTATGTGTGTGTGTGTGTGTGTGTGTGTGTGTGTGTGTGTCTATATATATATATATATATATATATATATATATATATATATATATATATATAATGTCAAAAATATACAACTGTAATAAAACTGCATATAAATGTCAATATGTGGTGGTACATGAACAATACTATAACTAGTCGAGGCCTTCTTAGTCAATGGTGCATGCTCAAATGGTGTCTGCTTAGGAGGTGCTTGCTTAGGAGGTGTTTCGAGCTCATCTCTGCGAGGTGAGGGAGGAGGAGGTGGAGTAATAAAATGATCACTCCCCTCATGATCGTCATCCGATTTTCTATGAGGTGAATCTCCTTGGCACCTATCCCTCCTCACTATAGGTAGCCTGGAATCTCTAATGATATGATGCATAAGGCTCATCATATCTCATGGCATGTCCCTCCAGAGATCCGTGAGCATATGATCTGCTTGGATATCTCTGATCATTGTAGAGCGGACTCTCTCATCAACCAAGATTATACATAGTTGGTCACCCAAATCCATCCTAATCGAATGCCAACCCTATGCCACATGCTCGCAGGTATTTTCACCTGAGGAGGTCTCTCACCCTCTGCTGCCTCCACCATCTCCTCGTCATCTACATGATAATATGGTGGGGGTGGAGGCATGTCCCCAACGAATGTGCCAATATCTACAAAATATATAGTACACAACAATAATTAGACAATTTCATTAAATATTTTAATAAAACAAGTTAAAGAAAGTGTTAGAATAAATTTTATTCTAATTAATTAAGAAAATAAAATGAAACTATATTAATTTAAAGAAAACACTAATATTACCTCTATCATCTGGTGGCTTTTCCTCTGTGAAGAGGATGTTGGTAAACCCTCTCCAATCCAACTCCGTGTAAGGACACGACACCATCAAAAACATGTGGTCATCCTCACTATAGTGCATCACTAGAAATATTGGCTGGATACTCTGACTAGCCTCTCTTGGGAATCATCTCACCCCACATGTGAATCTGTACCTCTTTCATCGGCCTACGAGGCTAATAGACAAAATTAGGCCTCATCTCTGGAAGCCTCTCAAAAAATCAACAAAAAAAATCTGAAGAAAAAGGGAAGGTCAACCTCCCACGTGCTTGAGAAAGACATCTATCTAAGCCTATACAAAACTACCAAAAAATAATGGTAGACCATCTAACAAGTCATGGCCTCTGGAATAGAGAATCAACATAAAATAAAAGAGGGAAAATAATGCGCTTCACCTCACTAGTATAATGTGAAATGGTGGTTAGTAATAGTGAGAAGCACCTAACCTCCTCTGGATCAAAAGAAGCAATCCGTAGTTTTCCACCAGGCACCTAAAAATATGCTGGAGAGAATATGTCGTCTCTAATGTATCTATGAGAATAAACAAATTGACTCCCTATTGCATAACCGAAGGGGAGATCAGGGAACTGGGGCAAATCCTCCCCTCTCCTAGATAGACCAATGATAAAATACATGTCCTCCTTAGTGGGTTGGTACCACTGGTTAGGACCGACACGGAAAGCCTGTCGGTGGGCATCCCACATGTAGATCAATTGTACTAATAAGATGATGTGCCCCTTCAACATTTTAGCCTCCTCATAGAACTTAAGGAGGCCTACATCCCTTAAGAGAAACTGGGTGGCTGGTGTAATAGGGCGAGGGTACAAATTTCTCTCCCTCTCCCTTGCCTCCCACTATTGTAGCATGTTGTAATTGTCATCCCTCTTCTCTTGTTGTTGTATCTCCTATCTCCATTGATGTTGTTGAATGATTAACATATTAAATACATCAACCTCCATCATACATAAAACATAATTTTTTTTATTAAATGAAAAATGTATTTACAAATATATAAATATAACTTGTATTGTAAAAACAAAAACAAAAAACATTTGGTGCGCCACAAAACACAGTCACGCACTACCAACAGTGCATACATATGTATCACGCATCGTCCACGATGCGCATAAAAAATAGTCACGCACCGCGAAAAAAAATATTAATTAAATAAATATTATAGGTGGTGCGTTGACAAACCATATTCGCCTTGAGACGTTTTTTATAGCTCAACACACTGCCCATTTGCAATATTTTACCACTGGCGGTGTTGTATCCAAACACAAAATGCCCCATCACGGTAGGTTTGACTGACACACCACACATTAGGTGTGTTCCTGTAATATAGATGCACCAGGCCATTATTTTTATTTTTACATAATGTGCCAGTGTGTTCCAATAAACCAACACACTGCTGAATATAAAATAAATTATTATTTTTAAAATATTATAAATTGTCGATGCAGCTGAAAAATGACATGCACTACAAAAAATTTATTGTTATTGCAGTGCACTTTTTTCTGTAGCACACTGGGCTATCACATTAACTTCCTAAGGTGGTTTCTATTAACACCGTTCATGGCGCGACCTATGAATTTACAAGGAGCAGTGAGAATGGTGTGAGCCGAACAGCTCGAACTCACCGCGCAGGATTTTTTTTTAAAAAAAAAAAAAAATGAATTCTAAGTCAATTTTAAAAATTAATCTGGTAAAAGCTTATGTTGGTTAGAAACATTCACATTACCTTCACATTTGTGCATCAAGGAGGCATGTTTCCAATAGAGTACTAAAAACCAAATTTTCCAATCATTTCAAAAAATTCTAAGTCCACGCACTGAGCAATGGATGGAAGCAATGCGGGCAATGGGAGCACCTATGGCAGGGTGCCTCAGATAAGAAAAGGTCACACTGGTGCTTGAGATCTCTACATGACTGTAAATAGTAAGAATGATTTTTTACGATCGATAATATTTTTTTTTTAAATTAACCCTTTTTCGGCATGCTCCAGTATGAGACGCACCGGGTGGTTGTATCAATGACACACCACATTTATTTAAATTAAAAAAGATATGGGTTGGTGCATTAGGGAACATTAACCACCCTAGGGATTTTTCGTTAGAGTATAGCACCAAACTTGGTGGAAATAATGTTTTTAACTTCAGCCTTCTACGGTGTGCTGGATTACTGAGATGCACCAGGCCGATTTGCACGGAGCACATTGTGCTTCCTTTGAATAAAAAACCTATGTTGCTGCATCGTTGTACCTAAACCGCACCGGGACATTGTCGTTAGTGTGTAAATTCGAAATGGTGAATTTTTTTTTTTCAATAAATATTAATGAATGCACTGAGCTGGCGATATACGACCAACATCGGGTGTGTTTTATAAAAATCACCATATATTTTCATTAAATAAACACCCTATGCCAGGGTTTCGTATCACCATAAACATACCGGGGCGTCGTTGTTAGATTATATCACCTCAATGGTGAAAATATTTTTTTTATTAACTAATTGGTCGGTGCACTCGATTAATTCGAGGCACCAGAAAGGTTACATAGTGGGTGTCTTAGTGTGCCATTTGATCGTATGCACTAGTGCACTTTAGATTTTGAAAATCCTGTTGCAGTGACCATCAAATTGTATGCACCAGTGCATTGTAAGGGAGGAACCGCTTATTAGATGCCCCGGTGCATCGTATGTATGAAGTGCATTGTTGTTTTCGTAGTACTTAAAAATAACTCTGCAATGGTTCTTTATCTCTACTATGCACAAATGTGTCACATATATATTAAGCACAATGGTGCGTGTTATGATTTTAAATGCACCGTGAAAAAACATCCACAAAAACATCTTCCTGCCGACCACCTCCAGTGACCTCCCCTACAAATGGATATCTGTGCTATTTTTATAAGGGATTCCTCAAAAAAATCCACTAGAGGGTATTTTCCTTGTAGTGTTTTGTGCTTATTAGATATCATGTTGTTGGGCCTCATAAGAGTTTTCATATTTTATCAATGTTAAAATGATGCCACTAGGATTCACAAGGGCTTATACCTCTTACCCGTACTATATCTCACACTATTTATCTCAATAAGATCATGGCCTTAGATCTAACCTCCTTATAGGGTTTCCACATATTACCATCTATCAGATCCACACTCTTCAAATTTATGTTATGATACAAATTTGTTGTAGATTTTGAGTTCTCTTTCTAGCTATAATACCTTTTTATTGGCGAGATTGATTATAATTATTTCAATTCGTTAAATGAAATGTTTTGGTTCCATTTTCATAGTAGGGTTATAAGAATGATTATGAACAATACAAAATGGTTTATAATATCTATAAATAAACCTTAAGTATATATTGGAACCCTATATTTTGACATGATTTTATATTTTAACCTAGGAACCAATTTGAAGTTGCATTTTCACCATCAGAAGCAATGTTTAGATTCCATTTCCAAATTGAAGTCATAATAGAGATTCTAAATAGTTGTAGAAATTACAACAATTTTAATTTATAACTTCAAAAACCTCATGGATAAGGAATATAAATTTATTGTAAGCTTCTATTCTCTATTATATGCTTCTCCTTAAATGATTTATTTTGTCATTTAGATAAAGGTATAATATATGTTATTATTTGCTCTTAAATTCAATCGAAAATGGGCTTGAGAGGTGGTGCACTAGTGGAACTAACTCATGACTCAACCAATAATAGTTATTTATAGAAGATGATTCATATAATGCACGAGATGCCAAATAATATTCCAAGATATTTTGTTACAAAATCATTTTGAGTGAACCTAATGTCACTATTTTCTTTCTAGATAAATTCAAAGGTACATACTCTTAGGTTTGATGATAACTTTAATGGTAATAAGCTTGAATCCTAGTTGTGCAGTTTAGAGGCATTATTTGTTACTCAGCCTAAGGTTACTAATGCACTAGAAGATAAACTCTTGAATTCCATAGGGAATAAATTTCCCTAATTTGGTTGAAAAATAGCCAAGGTTTGCTCAATATTTGAGAAAGGAACATCACCCAATGGGATGATTTCAAATTGTCCATATAAATGAGGTTCTACCATCCTTGGTATTAAGTGAATCTATAGGAACAATGACATCAAATTGGACTAATACAAGTTAAATAATCAAGAAATACATTGATTAATACAACAATATTATGATAAAATAAGGATTTTTGGATACGAAAGAAGTATTTGAGATCAATATTTTTTAGGTTTACCTCGTTGCATACAAAATAAAATTGTTATGTCTAAGATATATTTTTCTCCAAAAATTATAAAATAGCCATAACTATTAAAACCAAGGCTTAAATTTAAATTTATGAAGAAAATCTCCAAAGTTTATAGTACTTATTCATTAAACCCTTCAACTTCCAAAGATTTTTCTAACACCAATAAACAATGACCATATTTAGACAAATATGGACACATTTTCTAGTTCAAGAGATTACCTTTTGGCATTGCTTTTCAAAGATCAAGGAAACAAAGATAATTGGAACCACTTATAGTATCCTATAGAGTTAGCCTCTGTTGAGGAGGTAAATCCCCTCTGCGGACAGAGGCGATCCCTACTAGCCTAGCAGGGGTCTAGCAACAATCATCAAATGTTACATCGCAAGTTCCTAGTTATGAATAAAAGACCAAAGATGGAGGCCTACCTGGAATCCAATGCTATAATCCGTAGAAGAGAGCGTTCCCGTTCCTCAGCCTCGGCAGATCACGATCCTCCCACGATCTCCACAGATGGACACCTGCACATGCAAGAAACAACACGAATACAAGCATAAAATCTAGAATACGCAACTATATATCAGTCAGAAAGGATATAACTCATTATTAACATAAGTGAAAACAGAGTGGAACCATAACCGTAATCATTCATTAGATAACAATCGAAAGAGAGTGCAACCAATGTTCTGACGTCGCGGTCTCCTTCGGATGGGTCTCCAGTCGTTCACATCTCGCAAAGCTCCCAGGGAAAGGGAAAACCTCTCCAGAGTCTCTCGACGATAGTCTTCTTACTTGAGTCGGCCTTAAGGGAAGAAAGAGGGCTCTTACAGCGCAAAGGCTCTTGGGAATTTGGAGATTCAAAGCTTAGGCACTTCAAGACTAGCTTGCAATGGAATTGAGCAAGCTTTTATAGATGGGGAAGGAGGGAGTTGGGATCCCTATTATTGTGGGATTGGCCCTATCAACAAGGAAGGTTCCATGGAAGGTGGCAAACCACCTCCCTTCCATAGAATTCCCGAAGCCAAACCTCCCAACTCAAGATAGGCAATGGTTTCTGAGTTTGTTGAAACACAACTTCCGCCATATTTATTTAAAAAACACTCCTTAAATTGGCTGGCGCGACTGCTGCTCTGGGACAGAGCGCCAGTTGGCGCGGCCTATTTGTAGGATTTTCCCCATTGGCGCGAGTGATGAACTGTCTGCCCGCGCCAATGCAAAAGGAGATGTTTTCATGGTTTTTTTCAAGGAGATGTCTTTAGGGAAATTGAAGCTCATGCTTAGAGGAATGCATTGATGATGATTTCAAGGCATGACAATGTACACAGGTCACAAAATGGGTCCTCCATTGTGTGGGACGGGGAATGGTAGGGACGGTGACAAATTACTGTGTAACAACCTCCTAAATAAATAGCAACACTACAAGGCTTGGACTCATAAAAATCATGAGGTTCCACATATAGGGTCATCCTAAAAGAACATAGCAAATTTCAAAGGGGTAATATCATGCAATACCTAATATTTGAAGGGATTGATGCCATAGAAATTAGCAATATTTCCTGTTTATGTGGATGTCTCATCTTTGGCTCAACCAACTAATAATGTATGTTTAAGGGTGTGAAATTGTTGGTGGATCCAATATCTTGATGACATTGAATGAGATTAGCTCTTCTAGGTACCACTATCAATAATCAAATGCAATGGAGCCCGATCACATACAATTGTGAATGGAAGAGCCATACCCCCTCCTATGGCTCCTTGAATTCTTCTAGTTGGATATTTGCAGTTGCAATGGTAGCACTAGGTTCTGCATCAATTATATTTTTCCCCTTATCCTACTTTCAACCAAAGTCTGAGCTAGGGTTTGAATCATTTTCTTTCATTTCAACCAACTATAATTTTTTCAAGTGACATTCATAAGTTTTGTGCAAGGGGATTTTGTGGAACTTGCACCACTCTCTAATATCCTTTTTAGAACTCTTATTACCTTTCTTTACCTGTGGCTTGTAATGGTTGTCTTGAGGTTGGATATCCTTGTATTTCCCTTTTTTATGCATTAGGCCCACTTTACCCTACTATTGCAGTAAATTTGTAGACTTGAATTCCCGATTATTCCCATGTTTAAAAAAATTTTCAATTTCGACAACATAATGATATGTCGCTCCTAGTGAGAAGATGCTCAACAAAATTCCTCTAGGCTACCATAGATCTTCAAAACCATGCTTCACTTGGAGTCTCTGATACCTATCCTTAAATTCCAATGAAAAATTTATGATAGAAAATTATATTCAAGTGGAGATACTTTGACAAATAATGCTAGTTTGTAATATGTAAACCGTAAAATATTTGGCAATATTTTTGTAAAAATATTTAAATTCTAATGATTTTATATATGTATCTATAATTTTTTTTTGAATTTTACGGTAAAATAATTTTATCGTATAAAATTTGGCGAATAATTTTTTAGAAAAAAAAGGAAATTAGAGATTTTTTTTTTTGGAAAAAACATGGAAAATTGACCCATATATGGACTTGTTGTAGCCCCTACAACACCCTCCAAAAAATACCACCATTTCAAATTTTTGGAGCCCCCTAAAAACTAAAGGGAAACTGCTAAGTCGCCAAGTCGCCAAGTCGCAAAGTTAAACAGTTGATGAAAACCGCGACCTAGCGACCTTGCGACCTAGCGACCTCAGGTCGCCAGGTCGCAAATCCCCAAATTTAATGGAAAATGCGACCCAGTGACCCAGCAACCCAGGTCGCCAAGTCGCCAGGTCGCAAGGTCGCAAATATACAATTTTCATGAAAAGCGCGACTCAACGACCTTGCATCCCAGCGACCCCAGGTCGCCAGGTCGCAAGGTCGCAAGGTCGCAAAACTCCGAAACTAATAAACTTGCGACCCAGCAACCTACATTTATTGCTCGCACGTGCGACTTTCTATATAAGGGAGGTCGCAGGTCGCATTTTACACATTCAGCGATTTGTAAGAAAATGCCTCTGACAGCTCAACTGGCGCGTTTTTCCTGGGTAAGTTGCCATTTCTTACTGCTGTTTCCGTTTTGATGCTTTTCTTACCAAACCCATCTCCCCTTAGACCTTTAAATTGTATTTTGACTGAGCTTTTATATTTCTGAGGGTTTTATGAATCTGTTTTCTACATAATTGTCCAAACCTCGCTGTTTTTCTGATTCACACCCGCACGGCATCATACCTTGCTATTAAAATACTGCCACAGCTCCACCTGGACCCAGCCAACTTGTAAATCCTCAAGAGGAGGGAGAAAAGGAGGTTCAAGGCTGCGCGTGCGTAAACCCCCCCGCAAGCCATATTGCGACCTGCGACCCAGCGACCTAGTCGCGAGGTCGCAAAGTCGCATTTTCTCCAATTTCTGGGATTTTGTGACTCTGCGACCCAGCGACCTAGTCGCGAGGTCACAAGGTTGCATCTTCCAAATTTTCCAGAGATCTGCGACCTAGCGACCCAGCGACCTGGTCGCGAGGTCGCAAGGTCGCGCCTGGACTCTGTTCTTGCAATCCGCGACCCAGCGACCCAGTAGCCCAGTTTTGCATGTGGCACAGCTAAATTTCATCACTAAATTGTAACTGGTTTTATCACCATGTCGTTCTTATCGTGGGATTCCTTTATGAATTTGACAGGTGAAATTCAAGAAGACATAGAGTGCATACCTTTGTTATCAGATTCTAGTGACATGGCGCCCCCGCTATCTCAGAGGAAGGACAAGAAAATAGTGGAAGAGATTGATGAGCTGGAGGTGGTGTCCCCACCCCCAATATACAGAGATACACTATGTACTTTTACAAAAGACGACAGCATGAGATGGTATCAAGTATATCATGAGTTCGCCATATCGGAAGAGGAATTTCCAGAAGATCTCCCAGACCGGGAAGTATACTTGGCGGTAAAGAGGTCCAAACTACATCTGGCAGGGGCGCATCCAGCCATATTCCCATGTCTTGAGGTCATAGATTGGATCATACAAAAGACGGACCCCGAGAAGTTTGTGATCAGGGACAGCCAAGGCAGAGCTTTCGCTACACTGGTAGGCGTGGATGCGCACATTTATTACTCACTTCCTCGCCCAGATGAGCATTTCTCTCCAGAATGGGCTGTTACTCATGCCGTTCCAATAGTTGATACTATTAGACAATGGTGGGAGGAGCCCGAGAAGTTCAAGGTCAAGAAATACCAAGAGTACCCAGTGGCGAGCCTGAGGAAGGTTTACAAGTTGGTTGCCGCCATGCTCTGCAGACTTTACGGGCGCCCAGATTGCTCCACCTTCAGCGACAGTTGGGCTACTATCATGGAGTATGTGACAACATATGGCACCCGTTTCAACTGGGCCGGCATACTGATGCATTCGATGCAGACCAAATTGAACGCGGCATTGGCCCCAGATGAAGGAATTCCTGCCAAATTTTACATGGCCTCTTACCTGCTAGATGATGTCTGCACCAGAGTACAGTTTGAGGGATGGGCGCACAACTGGGACTCCGAGCAGTCACGCGCAATTCATCTACAACTCAAAGTATTTTGGGAGTCCAAATACAGACAGGATATTGATCAGATTTCCCAAGTGTTTATCCCCTCTCTATACAGACATTTATTTGGCCAAGACGCCCCATGCATGTCGTGGCGGGCCAAGGAGACTCTAGTCAAGGTGGCACACTGGTTCCCTTTCCCTGGGTACACCTTCATTTGAGTCTTTGGAACTTACAAGGCGCCACATGCTATGCCTCGCTTTGTGATAGAAAAAATGCTTATTCAGGAGGTGTGTTTTCAAATGTCGCACGGATTCTCCAGCATCCTGTCTAAAGGAAAAAAGAAGCCGTGGCCCACGCTACCCCTCACCATTGGTGCATATACAGTTAAAGACTTCAGGGAAGTAGCAGCAGAAGCAGAAGCAATGAGAGGTTATCAGCTCGGGGCGCTTGAACACCGAACCTATGACCCAGAGAAAATAGTTCCTGCGCACTGCTTGAGAGCTAAATTCAAGTGGACTTATCAGCATCTTGAGCGCCCGGCGGAAGATGAGAGAAGGAACTGGTATAATGCTGAAAGAAAAATTGCCCCGGGAGCAGACGTGGTCCAAGAAGACCCAGATGATCAGAGCTTAGAAGACAGAACTCGTCAGTTAGGAGGTTCCTCTTCCTCTTTACCCAAGAAATCTCGAACCAACACAGGGCTTATTCCATCCATCAAACAAAAGGAAGCAGAGGCAAAAGCCCAGCAAGAAAGGGAGAAGAAGCTAAAAGAGGATGAGGAAGCGCACCAAAAGAGTGCAACAACAACACAAAAGAAGAAGCAGGCCAAAGAGGCCAGGAAAGAAAAAGAGGGCAAGGAGGCACAGGCCGCAGCAGAACGGGCACTTAAAGTAGAGCTGGACAAAGCAGAGGCTGAACGCCAAAATAAAGCCGAATAGGCTGCTGCAGCTGAGCAGAAGAAGAAGGCCGAAATAGAAGCAGCAGCAGAAGCTGAACGCCGGCGAAAGGAAGAAGAAGAAAAGAACACAGAGGAAAGGGAGGATGACATGCTGGACGACCTCGAGGTGACTCCCCTCGACGTACCTCTGGGCAGTACCAAACTCTCTGACGTTAGATCGCCCCGGGGACAGGAAGAAGATGTGTTTGACCTGACCAGACTCACATTCGATCAGTTTTCGTTCAAAATCTGGAAGGAAAAGAGGAGGTCACTAGCGCAAAGTCCCTCTACCACATCCACAGTGGCAACAGGCAAAGACATAGTCCTTGATACCAGGACTAATCCTGTAATGATAGCATCAGCAGGTACTGCTTTCGCCGCAGCTACAGAAGAGAATGTAACCCGAATGAGTAGAGAAATAGTATCTCTACAAAATAGACTGCAAGCAGCTGAGCAACGCGAGAAGAGAGCAGAGCAAGAGAAAGCAGAATTGCAAGCAGAAGTTCAACAACTTCGAAACCAGGCTCCGCCAGTAAATGAAGTCCCGCTGGCCATTTTCAAGGAGTGTGAAGTATTGGAAGTGACCATGAGACAGGTATATGGTGAAATGTTCACCATCAAACAAACAGTCGCTCCACTGGCCAAAGCACGAACAGAAACCAGGCAAAGACACGAGCAGCTCAGGGAGGCTTCTCAGGCCTTAGACAGGATGCTAGGTTGGACAATACAGTACCCTCAGGCACCTGAAAAATTTGCCTAAGAGGGACTGGATTCACACGCAGGATGCAAAGGTTCAGCTCCGCATGGCGATTCAATCTAAAGACAAACTGTCTAAGGACCTGGACAAAGTAATGTCCTCGTACGACCACCTGATCAGTGGTATCGACTCAATGCATACGTTGCACCACATTCCATCGCTTGGGGCATTAGACGAAGAGAAAACCTGGGAACAAGTGGACCAAGACATCCAATCATTTTTGCAACCTATCAAGCAAGCCGCTGCTGATCCAGAGTCCTCAGCATCTCAAGAGCATCTGAGTCAATTTATTGCCACTCCAGCGCGGATTTATACCAAGCTTTCCTCGCTCTCAAATCAGATCGCACAGAAAAGGGAAACCTTAGTACCAAACGCGTTGGAATGTATGCATCGACTAAAAGAGGAGGTCCCTCTGGTTTCCCCCATAGCAGCAGAGTACCGGACATGGCAGGATTTTCTCAAGGAGCAACAGGTTGACGTCCCTGACATTAACATTTCGCGTCCATCTCCACAGCCCGGTAGCAGCAAGTCATGAGTAGCAAGTAGAGCTAAGTCGCAAGTCGCAACAACAGGACAGGTCGCAGGTCGCACCGCCTACCCAGGTCGCAAGTCGCGCATACCAGCCAGGTCGCAAGTCGCAACCTCTTCAAGGTCTCGAGGCAGTTCAACAAGCAGGCAGGCGAAAAGTCGGGAAGCCCAAAGGGCAAGTTTGGTGCTATAAAACTCCCTACGGGGAAAGATATAGGGGCTTTTTATTTTTGGAAGACTCAAGAGCTACATTGTATTGTATTGAAAGACCATATTCTTAGACATATGAATACGAATACTTGCTAAATCCCCTTTGTCGGATGATGTATTTTGCTGTGAGAGCACTATGTGTATTTCCTGAACAGTTTCAGAACATCCTATGATTAATGAAACTTCCTTTCTGATAATATCATTTATGCATCATGTTTATCTATGATTGTGTTGATGATGTTCAGTTTTATCGCTTTCTAAATGGATGTTAATACCTTTGTCTATTAGCATTTCGTTTTATCTTTCAGAAGTAAGGAGGATCTTGCCATTAAGAACTGTTTCTTCCGTGGTAAGATACCTTACAAGCATGACCCCAAAGGAGTGCCGTTAACTGCATCTCTTCGGGCGTATGTGTTTTATTCATTATCTTGCTACGCATAGTGTTGTAGATATGTTCCATGCATCAATCATGTATTTCGTATCCTATGAATAAGTGTACGTCCGCAGGTTTAGTCAATTTCTTTTGAGACCAGAAGGGAAGGTGTCTTAAGCGGTAACCGGACCCACACCCCGAATGGGATCCCTACTCCAAACGGTTTAAGGTCTAATCGGGACTTTTTACCGAGGAGATCCCCTACTATTGGCTGGACAAATTTTCCCGTCAACAGAATTGGCGCTAGAAGGAGGTCCTGAATGGCAGCCTCCCAGCACACAACGAACATCCCATCACAAACTCCCCTAGGGGAGGTCATAAACAATGAAACTGTCCCTCCTCCTCTAGAAGATATTCCAGAGAGGGAGACTCGATATTTTGAAATCACTAGGGCGCAGTTGAGAGCCTTGCGCCCAGCTGCCCGCGATCTTATCAACAACTTACGGTTTACTCCAATCATGGAATACCTTGCCCATACTAGAACTCTGCCCGAGAACATCACCCGAAACGGTGCCCTTGCGAGTACCATACCCGAGCTCATAAATCTCATGTTGGAAGACCTCGCAAATGTTGTTGAAGAAAATGACCCTATTCTCCAAGAGGGCGAAGAATTTGTTGACACCGAGCCTTTCCCCGACTCCCAGCCTAACCAAAATCGACAAAACAACAACCAGGCACACCCCCCACCCGTGGATGGTGAGGGAGGCAGAGGCCGAGGAAATGTAGACGGGGGGAATAGGGCTCGTAGAAATGAAGGAGAAAGGAATAGAGCTCGCAGAAATGAAGAAGAAGGAAATAGAGGCCGAGGGGCCGGAGGTAGAGGAGATAGGGGCCGAGGTCAAGGAAACCAACCTCACAATCGTCAACCGAACCCAATGAGGCCCCCTGTACACAACTTGGGATATCTTAGAGATTTTCTGCACCTTGGGAGACACCAAGACGAACACTCCCGTCACGAGTCAGAAGCGTCTGTCTCAGGTTCGGGAGACGAATCTGAACATGAGTTTAGGCAACACCAGCAGGCTAGGAGAGTGCAACCCCTGGCTTGGATGGCTCAATCCCCATTAAATATTCTGGGCCCGCTCCAAGATCTGCCTAGGCATCTGGAGAAACATCTCCCTAATTTCGACCCTGAGAAAGGCACCTTAGCTGAAGATCATATCAGCAGCTTCTATTTGTCTCTGCAAATCATTAGAGTCCAGTCCGATGATGTCGCATGTCAACTGTTTCCCTATACCCTCGAAAACAAAGCGGCCACATGGTACCGCTCTCTCCCCAGTGCCTCTATCACTTCATGGGACCAATTCCGTCGCACATTCCTACATAAGTTTTCAAAAGATAAAACTCCTTCCATGCTTCTCACTGAATTGAGCACCATCAAGTGTCATAAAAAGGAAAAGGTTAAGGACTACAACCAATGCTTCGCTACCATACTACAGAAATTTCCTCCAAACCTAGCGTTGGATGACTCAATCACCATTGATTACTATACTAAGGCCCTGCCTAGGGACATTGCCGTTTTCGTCAAACGTGAAGCCCGCGCTACCCTTACGGCCAATTATGAGGCTGCTCTTGCCGTAGAGAAAGACATGCTTTCGATAGGAGCGATCGATCATGAAGGGAGAGATGATCACAAGCCCAACACAAAAAGAGGTCAGTCCTCCACTCCTAAGACCACTGATAGGGATAGGGATGCATTTGATTTTGAAAGCATGGCAAAAACACTCAAGCATTTAACGAATGAAGTCACTGACCTTAGGAGAAAGGGCACGGAAGCCACAACTAGCACTAAACCACCCAAACCTTTCTTCCGAAAAAGTAATCCCAACACTAACAAACCTCCGTCCAACACAAATACTGCTCTCAATGTGGAAGAGATAGGGAAAGATAATTTCTGTTCTTTCCACCAAGCTGCCCACTCTGAAAAAACGTGCCCTCAATGGGTCGGCAGCATGACAGCAGTAGTTAATCAGCTTTTAGATGATCAAACTCCAGGGGATGTGACGGAGGATGATGTTTCGGATCACGATGAGGATCCGCCCTCAAACGAAGAACCAGGATCCTCTATCCTTGCTTTTGACATAATCCGAGGTGGGGAAAACCTTACCCCCATTGATATCTACATGGCAGATGCTCCCAAGGATCAGCTCGTGCGGAATTATAGCCTCATAAGCAAAGGACCAGTTCCCGAGCAATCCTATGAAGACAAGAAAAGGGCTTTCCTAAGGAAAATCTTGCCCCCAGGAAGCGGAAAACAATCTGTCCCGGAGAAGCTTCCCAACAACACTGCCCAAGCAAGTCAAAAGAGAAAACTTCCGACAGAATCCTCTAAGACCTCCACCGAGCCTAGCCCTCAACCAGAGCCCAGCTATAACATTGTTGAAGATATGAAGAAAACAAGAGCAAACATTTCTCTATATGAGCTAGCTCGCATTACTAATCAAAAGGAGCTTATTCTTAAGGCTTTCACGAATACTTCAGCTACGAAGACTGTGAGCAACACGTCTGCGCAAGCCGGACCAGATGTACAGTCCATAGTAAATTCCATCAATAACAACTCAAGAGGATCCACACCTCCTTTCCTTTTGTCCTTCGAGATTTTTAACTTCAACATCCACAACTGTCTAGTTGACTCTGGTGCCTCAACAAACGTCATGCCCCTATCCGTCTGTAAAAAGCTGAACATTCGCCCAGAAAAAACTGACGCAAAGATTATACAACTTGACAGATCACAAGTACCAGTCGTAGGAGAGTTGAACAATGTCATTATCCACTTGTCGTCAGACTCTAGGGTTCATCAATGCATTAACATTGTGATTGTCGATATCCCGGAAGCATACGGCCTATTGCTTAGTAGAGATTGGTCCAACAAATTACAAGGCTACTTCGCCACCGACTGGTCCCACTTGTGGCTTCCTTACAAGGGGCGGAATAATCAAATCAGGGTAGAGAGTGAACCCTATATGAAACACACCGTCACTGATTTGGATGCAGTTAATGAACCCATCAGCTTTGCACAAGAAGAGCTTGGCATGTGCTTTCTGGAAGCAATATTCGGATGCTACCAACCCCCTCAGTCTTCCGTAGGCCCCGAAGTCCAATCTGAACTAGCACTTGTCACAGAAGAGCAAGTTATCCCTGACTCACCACCAGCAGGGACCCCTCCACAACCTAGTACCCCGAAGGAGCCGGAAAGTGACATGTGGACCTTGTATTATGACGGTTCCAAGACCCATGACGGAGCCGGTGCTGGTTGCATACTGCTTGACCCGCACAAGAATAAATACTTAATCTCATGCCGGCTAGAGTTCCAGTGCACCAACAACTCTGCTCAGTATGAGGCATTAATCCTCAGACTTAAAAAAGCACTGGATTTGAAGGTAAAATGTTTGCAGGTCATTGGAGATTCCGAGATTATCACCCGACAGGTACGCAACACTATTCACTATTTATCTCCGCATTTAAAGGCGTATCAACAAGAGGTATGGCGATTGATTTCTGGTTTTGATGCATTTGGAATTAAATCTGTCCTTAGGATGCACAATGCAGCAGCGGATACTCTGGCTAATGCTGCTGCTAGATTCACCCCTTTAAGGGACGGTTTTTCTATTGAAATTATATATAAACCCTCCGTGCCAGACAACATAACTAACTTACGCGTCTTTGATGATGATCAACAGGTACTAGAGTTCATGTGTAACTCAGAAAAATTCAAAGACGCCGCAATAGATGAAGATGAGCATGACCAAGCTGTGCAGGAAGAGTTTGAGAAACACAGAGGGAATCCCATGCCAAAAGGAGTAGTGTCACTTGAGAAACTCTTCGATCTGCAGAGCCGTTTTTGAGGGCCCCCGAATCCCAAAGTGCAAAGCTCCATTCTGGCCCATCGACAAGTGAACTTAGGATCAGAAGATAATCCTAAGTTCGTCAACCTTGGGAAAGACTGCACCACCCAGGAGGTGCAGGCGTTCACCCAACTATTTCGCAAGTATCGGGACGTATTTTCTTGGACATATGATGACTTACGTACGTATGATACTCGAATCATCCAGCATGTTATACCCATGAAGGAAGGCGCAAAGTCGTTCCAGCAAAAGCTCAGAAAGGTACATCCTACTCTGGAACCATTGATTCTGAAAGAACTCAAGAAGCTCTTGGATGCACGAATTATTTTCAAAATCCGTCACTCCACGTGGGTATCGAATTTGGTACCCGTACGTAAGAATTCTGGCGAAATCCGTTTGTGCGTAGATTTCCGCAATCTGAATCGTGCCTCAAACAAAGACAACTATCCAGTGTCACCCATGGAATAGATATTACAAGCCGTGTCTGGGTCTGAAATGTTCTCCCTATTAGACGGTTTCTCCGGCTACAACCAAGTGCTGGTAGCTGAACCGGATAGATTGAAGACCACTTTTCAAACCAAGTGGGGAACTTTCACATTCAGGCGTATGCCTTTTGGATTAATCAACGTAGGAGCAACCTTCCAAAGGGCCATGGATATAGCCTTCAAGGGGCTGATAGGCCAAAGTGTGGTGGTCTACTTAGATGACATCACCGTGTTTTCAAAACACCGGGGCGACCATATACGCCACCTTAGGCAAATTTTTGAAAGATGTAGAAAATATGGAATTTCACCTAACCCGAAGAAGAGCATTTTCGCCGTGGCAGAAGGAAATTTGCTAGGTCATATCATAACTAAACAAGGTATTATCGTCGACCCGGAACGGGTAAAAGCCATTGCTCAAATTCCTCCTCCTAGGAGTAAAAAAACGATGCAATCTTTCTTGGGGAAGATCAATTTTGTACGAAAATTTATATCAGATTTCATACAGATAGTCAAGCCATTGCAGGGAATGATAAAAAAGAATGCTACATTCCAATGGAACCTACCGGAAAGGGAGGCCTTTGACAAAATGAAACAGGCAATAGCTGAATCTCCCTCCCTACAAAGTCCAGATTTTGGCAAAGATTTCATCCTGTACACTTTTGCTTCAGATTCCTCACTCGTGGCCGTCCTTACACAGAAAGATGGTAACGATGATGAACGACCCATTTCCTTTATGAGCACCAATCTACAGGGAGCTGAGTTAAACTATCCAGAAATTGACAAGCAAGCCTATGCGGTCTACAAGGCCGTAAAACATTTTAGGCCCTACATCTTGAAAAATCACGTCACGGTTTTTGTGCCGCACCCAGCAGTCCGCTCACTTTTCATGCAGCAAGAGCTAGGCGAAAGGCGGGGCAACTGGATGGCGTGTTTGCAAGAATATGATTTAGAGTTCAAACCAGCACATACCGTTAAAGGACAGGGCTTATGTCAAATGGCCGCAGAGGCTGCAAGTGCTCATGAAATTGAAGAGGAATGTTGGGAACAAGAGATCGACATGTATCAGAGCGACCATATGCCTCAGCAAAATAGCCCTTCTTGGTATTCTGATATTTCAAGATATTTGGCCCAAGGCACCATGGACCCTGCTCTTACTGCCCGACATAAACGTGCAATAAGACTCAAAGCCGCATCTCACCAACTGATCCAAGGTAAGCTGTTCAAGAAACACCATAATGGGGTCCTGTTACGCTGCTTGGAAACTGACGAAGCGCAGAAAATCTTAACTGAGTTGCATGACGGGCCAGCTGGAGGTCACTTTTCCGGAGATACTACTGCCCATAAGATAATGCGCGCATGATACTATTGGCCTACTCTTTTCAGAGACGCGCATGCATATGTTCAGAAATGCATTCAGTGCCAGAAGTTCGCCAACCAAGAAGCACGGCCAGCCGCACCCCTACTCTCAGTAGCAGTAGAGGAACCTTTCCAACAATGGGGTTTGGATGTAATTGGTGAAATCACACCTCACTCTTCTAAACAACATCGGTATATCCTTATAGCCACTGATTACTTCACCAGGTGGGTCGAGGCAACACCGTTACGCCGAATCAACGATCAAGAGGTAATAGAATTCCTCACGCATTCCATCATGACCAGGTTTGGCATTCCGACTTCTTTAGTTTTTGATAATGCGACTTATTTCTCATCTTTTAAATTATATGATTTTGCGCTGGAAAATGGTATTATTCTGAAACATTCTACAAATTACTACCCCCAGGGAAATGGATTAGCCGAGTCCACTAACAAGAACCTTATCCGTATTATTAAGAAGAATCTGCTATCCCACCAGTGCAACTGGCACAATGCACTGTGGGCTAACCGTATTACTCCCAAGTCCTCTTTAGGCACCTCCCCATTTTTCCTCGTGTATGGAAAAGAAGTTGTCCTCCCTTCTCATCTATCTCTCCCGGCCCTCCAACTGTCCCAAGAATGTCATGGTACCCCGTGTCCCACCTTACAGACTCGAATCGATACCTTGCTGAAGTTGGAGGAAGAAAGGCAAAAGACCCGGGAAAAGTTTGCCATCCATCAGAGCCGAATCAAAAGATGGTTTGATAAAAATTCCACAGGGAACAAAAATTTTGAAGTAGGAGACCTGGTCCTTAAGTGGGATAAAGCCCATGAGGAAAAGGGGAAGCATGCCAAGTTCCAAGCACTTTGGACAGGCCCTTTCCAAATTAATGAGAAGATAGGATCGCACACATTCAGATTGCAAACCCTTGATGGACGAGTCGAGGTCCTCCCGGTAAACGGGCATGACCTCAAACATTATTTCACTTCGCAGCCCTCAGAGGGCTATTTTATTTTGTACCATAGCGTCTTGTTTCACCTTTGTATAAAAATAAATAAATAAATAAATAAAAATAAAAATTTAAGGAAGGTTTTGTTAGAGCCACGCAATTGGCATACTGCAACAGGTTCTGCGCTGATGGAAAGCCTTTTCCGATAAACTCAAAGGCGGAAAAAGCTGGCTTGTTCTCCGCACCTAAAGGTAGCATATCGCCGAGCTCGAGTCATCAAGCAGGAAAGCTTATCTCGCCAGTGTGAGAGGGTGTCCACAAAAGAGAATGCAGTGTAAGTGGTAACCAGACCAGAAGGGAAAAGAGGTACTCTAGGCTACGACAGGGTATCTGGGAAAAACCAAAGTCCTCATGCCAGACCAGGAACAACCTCTCTGCAAGAAAAATAAGTCGGGATCCCTCATCCGCCCAGGCTAAATTTCCATCTCAAATAAGTGCCACGAGCACATCTCAAATAAGTGCCTCCGACACATTTAAAATAAGTGCAATAGCACACTAATAAAGGGTAAAGGATCGAGAAAGGCTTCCTGCGCAGAGAGGTGATGTAACGACTCCGCCGGGGTACTGACCAGGCTCGCTAGCAGCGGAGCAACGTTCACGATTCCTAGGCAGTGACTCTGCCGGGGCCAAGAGGTTCGCTGGCAGTGGAGCAACACGATGAGGACAAAATAATCGTACCAGACCCTGTAGCCGCCTGAAGTTCTCTAACCCTTCCAGTCCGGAGACCTGATGAAATGAATTTGGTTGAATGGCGCCCAAACCGGCTAGTAGATAGAGCAACCCAGCTAGGTGCCCAAAGTTAGGAGATGTCAACCACAAGGTAAAAGAAAACAGTCAGCATAGGCCCCTCCCTCCCCCCGCCAAGACTAACCATCAGCAGAGACTCTGAGTTCGTCCAGTGAATCGCCATTTGTTGTAGCCCCTACAACACCCTCCAAAAAAGATCACCATTTCAAATTTTTGGAGCCCCCTAAAGCTAAAGAGAAATTGCTAAGTCGCCAAGTCGCCAAGTCGCAAAGTTAAACAGTTGAGGAAAACCGCGACCTAGCGACCTTGTGACCTAGCGACCTCAGGTCGCCAGGTCGCCAGGTCGCAAATCCCCAAAATTAATGGAAAATGCGACCCAGCGACCCAGCGACCCCAGGTCGCCAAGTCGCTAGGTCGCAAGGTCGCAATTTTACAATTTTCATGAAAAGCGCGACCCAGCGACCTTGCGACCCAGCGACCCCAGGTCGCGAGGTCGCAAGGTCGCAAGGTCGCAAAACTCTGAAACTAATCAACTTGCGACCCAGCGACCTACATTTATTGCTCGCACGTGCGACTTTCTATAAAAGGGAGGTCGCAGGTCGCATTTTACACATTCAGCGATTTGTAAGAAAACGCCTCTGACAGCTCAACTGGCGCGTTTTTCCCGGGTAAGTTGCCATTTCTTCCTGCTGTTTCCGTTTTGATGCTTTTCTTACCAAACCCATGTCCCCTTAGGCCTTTAAATTGTCATTTGTCTGAGCTTTTATATTTCTGAGGGTTTTATGAATCCGTTTTCTACATAATTGTCCAAACCTCACTGTTTTTCTGATCCACACCTTCATGGCATCATCCCTTGCTATTAAAATACTGCCATAGCTCCACCTGGACCCAGCTAACTTGTAAATCCTCAAGAAGAGGGAGAAAAAGAGGTTCAAGGCCGCGCGCGCGTAAACCCCCACGGCAAGCCATATTGCGACCTGCGACCCAGCGACCTAGTCGCGAGGTCGCAAAGTCGCATTTTCTCCAATTTCTGGGATTTTGCGACCCTGCGACCCAACGACCTAGTCGCGAGGTCGCAAGGTCGCATCTTCTAAATTTTCCAGAGATCTGTGACCTAGCGACCCGTCGATTTATAACCCGCCTTTGCATGTGGCACAGCTAAATTTCATCACTAAATTGTAACTGGTTTTATCACCATGTCGTTCTTATCGTGGGATTCCTTTATGAATTTGACAGGTGAAATTCAAGAAGACATAGAGTGCATACCTTTGTTATCAGATTCTAGTGACATGGCGCCCCCGCTATCTCAGAGGAAGGACAAGAAAATAGTGGAAGAGATTGATGAGCTGGAGGTGGTGTCCCCACCCCCAATATACAGAGATACACTATGTACTTTTACAAAAGACGACAGCATGAGATGGTATCAAGTATATCATGAGTTCGCCATATCGGAAGAGGAATTTCCAGAAGATCTCCCAGACCGGGAAGTATACTTGGCGGTAAAGAGGTCCAAACTACATCTGGCAGGGGCGCATCCAGCCATATTCCCATGTCTTGAGGTCATAGATTGGATCATACAAAAGACGGACCCCGAGAAGTTTGTGATCAGGGACAGCCAAGGCAGAGCTTTCGCTACACTGGTAGGCGTGGATGCGCACATTTATTACTCACTTCCTCGCCCAGATGAGCATTTCTCTCCAGAATGGGCTGTTACTCATGCCGTTCCAATAGTTGATACTATTAGACAATGGTGGGAGGAGCCCGAGAAGTTCAAGGTCAAGAAATACCAAGAGTACCCAGTGGCGAGCCTGAGGAAGGTTTACAAGTTGGTTGCCGCCATGCTCTGCAGACTTTACGGGCGCCCAGATTGCTCCACCTTCAGCGACAGTTGGGCTACTATCATGGAGTATGTGACAACATATGGCACCCGTTTCAACTGGGCCGGCATACTGATGACTTCGATGCAGACCAACTTGAACTCGGCATTGGCCTCGGATGAAGGAATGCCTGCCGAATTTTACATGGCCTCTTACCTACTAGATGCTGTCTGCGCCAGAGTACAGTTTGAGGGATGGGCGCACAACTGGGATTCCGAACAGTCGCGCGCAATTCATCTACAACTCAATGTATTTTGGGAGTCCAAATACAAACAGGACATAGATCAGATTTCCCAAGTATTTATCCCCTCTCTGTACAGACATTTATTTGGCCAAGATGCCCCTTGCATGTCTTGGTGGGCCAAGGAGACTCTAGTCAGAGTGGCACACTGGTTCCCTTTCCCTGGATACACCTTCATCCGAGTCTTTGGAACTTACAAGGCACCACATGCTATGCCTCGCTTTGTTACAGACAAAATGCTTATTCAGGAGGTATGCTTTCAAATGTCGCATGGCTTCTCTAGCATCCTGTCTAAAGGCAAAAAGAAGCCGTGGCCCACGCTACCCCTCACCATTGGTGCATACATAGTAAAAGACTTCAGGGAAGTAGCAGCAGAAGCAGAAGTAATGAGAAGTTATCAGCTCGTGGTGCTTGAGCACCGAACATATGACCCAGAGAAAATAGTTCCTGAACACTGCTTGAGAGCTAAATTCAAGTGGACTTACCAGCATCTTGAGCGCCCGGCGGAAGATGAGAGAAGGAACTGGTATAATGCTGAAAGAAAAATTGCCCCGGGAGCAGACGTGGTCCAAGAAGACCCAGATGATCAGAGCTTAGAAGACAAAAGTCGTCAGTTAGGAGGTTCCTCTTCCTCTTTACCCAAGAAATCTCGAACCAACACAGGGCTTATTCCATCCATCAAACAAAAGGAAGCAGAGGCAAAAGCCCAGCAAGAAAGGGAGAAGAAGCTAAAAGAGGATGAGGAAGCGCACCAAAAGAGTGCAACAACAACACAAAAGAAGAAGCAGGCCAAAGAGGCCAGGAAAGAAAAAGAGGGCAAGGAGGCACAGGCCGCAGCAGAACGGGCACTTAAAGTAGAGCTGGACAAAGCAGAGGCTGAACGCCAAAATAAAGCCGAATAGGCTGCTGCAGCTGAGCAGAAGAAGAAGGCCGAAATAGAAGCAGCAGCAGAAGTTGAACGCCGGTGAAAGGAAGAAGAAGAAAAGAACACAGAGGAAAGGGAGGATGACATGCTGGACGACCTCGAGGTGACTCCCCTCGACGTACCTCTGGGCAGTACCAAACTCTCTGACGTTAGATCGCCCCGGGGACAGGAAGAAGATGTGTTTGACCTGACCAGACTCACATTCGATCAGTTTTCGTTCAAAATCTGGAAGGAAAAGAGGAGGTCACTAGCGCAAAGTCCCTCTACCACATCCACAGTGGCAACAGGCAAAGACATAGTCCTTGATACCAGGACTAATCCTGTAATGATAGCATCAGCAGGTACTGCTTTCGCCGCAGCTACAGAAGAGAATGTAACCTGAATGAGTAGAGAAATAGTATCTCTACAAAATAGACTGCAAGCAGCTGAGCAACGCGAGAAGAGAGCATAGCAAGAGAAATCAGAATTGCAAGCAGAAGTTCAACAACTTCGAAACCAGGCTCCGCCAGTAAATGAAGTCCCGCTGGCCATTTTCAAGGAGTGTGAAGTATTGGAAGTGACCATGAGACAGGTATATGGTGAAATGTTCACCATCAAACAAACAGTCGCTCCACTGGCCAGAGCACGAACGGAAACCAGGCAAAGACACGAGCAGCTCAGGGAGGCTTCTCAGGCCTTAGACAGGATGCTAGGCTGGACAATACAGTACCCTCAGGCACCTGAAAAATTTGCCTAAGAGGGACTGGATTCACACGCAGGATGCAAAGGTTCAGCTCCGCATGGCGATTCAATCTAAAGACAAACTGTCTAAGGACCTGGACAAAGTAATGTCCTCGTACGACCACCTGATCAGTGGTATCGACTCAATGCATACGTTGCACCACATTCCATCGCTTGGGGCATTAGACGAAGAGAAAACCTGGGAACAAGTGGACCAAGACATCCAATCATTTTTGCAACCTATCAAGCAAGCCGCTGCTGATCCAGAGTCCTCAGCATCTCAAGAGCATCTGAGTCAATTTATTGCCACTCCAGCGCGGATTTATACCAAGCTTGCCTCGCTTTCGAATCAGATCTCACAGAAAAGGGAAACCTTAGTACCAAATGATTTGGAATGTATGCATCGATTGAAGGAGGAGGTCCCTCTGGTTTCCCCCATAACGGCAGAGTACCGGACATGGCAAGATTTTCTCAAGGAGCAACAGATTGACGCCCCTGACATCAACATTGCACGTCCATCCCCACAGCCCGGTAGCAGCAAGTCATGAGTAGCAGTTAGAGCTAGGTCGCAAGTCGCACCAACAGGACAAGTCGCAGGTCACACTGCCTATCCAGGTCACAAGTCGCGCATACCAGATAGTTCGCAGGTCGCAACCTCTTCAAGGTCGCGAGGCAACTCAACAGGAAGGCAGGCGAAAAGTCGGGAAGCCCAAAGGGCAAGTTTTGTGCTATAAAACTCCCTACGGGGAAAGTAATAGTGGCTTTTTCTTTTTGGAAGACTCAAGAGCTACATTGTATTGTATTGAAAGACCATATTCTTAGGCATATGAATACGAATACTTGCTAAAACCCCTTTGTCGGATGATGTATTTTGCTGTGACAGCACTCTGTGTATTTCTTGAACAGTTTCATAACATCCTATGATTAATGAAACTGCATTTCTAATAATATCATTTATGCATCATGTTTATCTATGCTTGTGTTAATGGTGTTCAGTTTTATCGCTTTCTAAATGAATGTTAATACCTTTGTCTATTAGCATTTCGTTTCTTTCAGAAGTAAGAAGGAATCTTGCCATTAAGAACTATTTCTTCTGTGGTAAGATACCTTGCAAGCATGACCCCAAAGACGTGCCGTTAACTGCATCTCTTCGGGCGTATGTGTTTTATTCGTTCTCTCGCTACGCATAGTGTTGTAGACATGTTCCATGCATCAATCATGTATTTCGTATCCTATGAATAAGTGTGTGTCCGCAGGTTTAATCAGGTTCTTTTGAGACCAGAAGCGAAGGCGTCTTAAGCGGTAGCCGGACCCACACCCCGGATGGGATCCCTACTCCAAACGGTTTAAGGTCTAATCGGGACTTTTTACCGGGGAGATCCCCTACTGTTGGTTGGACAAATTTTCCCGTCAACAGGACTTTAACCCCTAAAATTTTCCATGTAATGAGTGAAAGGCATGGAACATGACAATGTAATTTGATACCATCTAGTATTTATCCTAACATAGAGTTTTCCATCTCATGCATTGGTCATCATAGTTCCAAACATGGTAGAATTCTTCCTTGAGGTCATTGATAAAGTCTGCCCAAGTGGATATTTTCCTAATTTAATGTTGTAGAATTGCCTCTATATTGTATCTCTTAGTAATTGTCCCATCAATATTTGACATGGGGAAGGGAGTTAAGGAGCAAAAATATGAATTTTTGATGTTAATTGTTTATTTTAATAGTGTAGTAACCCTCAAATAGATCTAACCATTCTCCAAATCATCTACTTCCATATTTCCTTCAAATAAAAGAATGTCAAAACTAACATGTAACTTGAAGGGTGTTGCACCTATGAAATGGATGCTTGTTTAAGGTGTCTCAACAACTGTTGGTAGTCACTGAATTGTCTGGGTGAAACTATCCATCATCTCATTCCTCTATTATGTGAGGGATTCCTTAAGTGACAACTTGATAGGATATCCAACTTCATCATATTTCATTACATTTTCCATGGGAGGCCACTTAGGAAGGTGGGAGTGGCCTTTCCCAAGTGAAATTAGTTTAATACCTCTATACCCTAACCTTTTTAGGAACACGAACTAGGAATCAACAAAGAACATATTACTATGATACTATTAATCTAGATTACATAGAGAAAATAATGAAAGGTAGGAATATAAATGGAAACATACACACACAAATATTGTAGCGAGCATAGTAATACAATGAGAACCATATTTTATTAATAAATAATATTTATCTGAATTGGATCATTATATTGTTTTTCATCCATCTTGATGCATTGGAGTCGAAAAAATGGAGTAATCAGCTCATGGGACAGTTTTTACTGGCGGGACGCAGTTTGATGAAATGGGGTCTCAAACTTTCTAGAAGCGTTTTGAGGCATCAACAAAAATTATTTGGGGGTAAATTTTTTTTGCTCTAATGAACACCTTTTCATGTTATTCTACACTCATATATCTTTCCAACGACCCAAGAATCACATCAATCAGAGTTTGTATGCAAAGCTTATGTCTCTCAAAAGTAGACATTCATGTTTTCACACCTATAGTTTGGCAGGATGCCACGTCAGCACCCATTATTCATGGAAAAGGGGATAGCCACATTTTTTTGATGTAAAATACTCTAGAAGAGTCTATTTTGTAACTCTAGTTAAGAGTATATGTAGTCAAAATTAATCACTAGTAGGCTATCGAGCTATGTTTTAACTGGGCCACTAGGAGGAAGAGGCATGCCATTCTTTCGAGATCCTTTTGTTCCATAGATGAGAAAATATAGCCAGGAGATATAGGAGGCAGAGCACATAGATAGGATTTTCTCACTATAGTAGTCCATGGGCCACATGAATTATTTCTTTGTACCTGTAGCCATATTTCTAGACAGAGAAAGAGAAAAAATCAACCTCACCTTCCAGCTGGGTTTCCTCCCGAAAGGATTTCCCAGAGAGAATATCTTGTGTCTTATGTGTGTGTGATATTATTTTTTCATTCTCTACTTTTATACATAATTTATATTCTAATGCATGAGCTAATTATAGTTAAATCTATAAATATTAAAGTTTAAACAAATTGTAATAGTGTAAAATTCCAGTATTTTAATGTATTATTATTATATTTGTTTTGACGAACTGTCTAGTGGAATATCCATGACATTTTATGGATCATTTGGTATTAAAGCCAATTTATTTGAGCATTCTTGTGGAGATTGTAGGGATCTAGATCGGCGGGGCTGAAAATCGTAAAACCATAACCATGTCCAACAAATTTGTAAATGAACCTCATGATCCTGCAGAGGTGAGGTTTTCGTGGCTTGAACAATAGGTCGTGGATACAAACCAGAATTTAAACCTCCTCATGGATTCCATAATTAATAATTTGGGGATATTTTGAGAAGATGGTGGTTCTAATGTAGAGGAAAAATCAAAATGAGGAACAAAATATTGAGGAGAAACGGAGAAGCAACCGAAGAAAGAGCCCAAAAAATATCAACCCAGTTCGAGTGTCGTGAATCAATCGTAGTCCCTATTTAAAGTGGAAGAAAAAATTGATATCAACTTGTACTACGGTGATATCGACCCTTTGAATTTAAACCAATGGTTGGAGCAACTGGAAGTTTATTTCAGTGTCCATCAGATCGAGGAAGGGCAAAATATCTCATTTGTGTGACTGAAATTAGAGGACCATGCACAGAATTGGTGGGAGAGCCACACGAAAACCCTAAGGTTGGAGGGAGAAACTCCAGTGACTAAGTGGGAATATTTCAAAACCCTCATTAAGTCATAGTTTTATCCCATTGGCTACGTGGAGGACCAGTGGATCTGGTGGCATCAATTCAGGAAAAAGTCAGGCCAAAGCGTAGAGGAGTACACCACAAAATTGAGAAAGATGGCTATAATCTTGGGTATCTCTCCAAAGAACCCAGATGTAATCCTAAAGTATTTAGGGGGTATACATTATCGTCTGCATGAGAAAGTGATGTTTTTCAAGCCCAAATCCATGGACGAGGCTTGTGTACAGGCATAGTCCATGGAGAACATAGGCCTGAAGAGAGCGCAATCAAGTGGATCGAAGCAGAAGGAGAAACAAGACGCTTCTAAGGAGGGGAATAAGAAGAAAGAAGAGGGAAGGATAAGAATATGAAAACCACAACATACTAGTGAAAATACCCTAGCAACCACTGCAACATTGATGGCCATATGGAGGATAAGTGTTGGAAGTTGCATCAAGAGCTAAACCTGAAGAACAAGAAGAAAGATAACAAGAAGAAGAATCACATGGCCACTGATTCGAGCAAGCAAGTTGAAAGAAACTTGGATGTGGATGATAAGATCGTCTTTATGTTAGTATAGAAGGAGGTGAATCTAGGTAACCTTCAACAACAGGAAGATAAAGAAATAACCAAACTCTTCCATATAAAGATACAGGTCAAGAAGATAAATATTGATGTGTTGTTTGACTCAGAATCATAGGTGAATGTTATGGAACCAGGTCCAAAAATAGAAGAAAAGAGAAATCAATGCCTTAGAAATAAGCAAGTTCGAGAGGTAAACCTCCTTTACATTACATAAATGAAGAATTCTTGGATGATACAAATGACAAAACCTCCTTCTATATATAGGAGTCCATGGGCCCGTCACAATATTATCCTAGCCGACCTAACAACAATAATGTAAAGGCACAATAATAATAACAATATTGGGGTTGTGGTACAACAATAATAATAAGGGGCTACACTAACAACAATAATGGACTACACTAGTAATATAGGGACCCAACATTCCTATCTCCTTAAAAAGTAAGTGTTGTCCTCAATGCTTGAGTAGCTCTCGTATTTCGTATAAAATTCTCATCCTCCCATGTAGAATCTTCAAATGCAGAAGTCTTCTTTTGCTTCGATGAGATACTGGAATTCGATCAATTTCATAGTCACAAGTTATTGTTTCTATTCGAACTTCAGGTTCCAATATGATTTTTCCTTCCTCATCAAGTTCTAGCAATATTGTTTGAACTGGAAGATTTTCACCTATAACCTTCTTTACGCATGAAACATGGAAAAATGGATGCACTCGTGAAGAAGCAGGAAGCTCCAATTTGTATGACATAGTACCAATATTTTGCAACACCCTGTAAGGACCATAGTACTTTTGCGATAATTTATTATCTTTCTTAGCTTGCTTGAGGGACATTTGTTTGTATGGTTGTAGCTATAAAAATACCCAGTCTCCTACATTAAAACTTGTCTCGCTGCGATGTTCATTTTACTGTTGTTTCATTTGATTTTGTGCAAAATTTAGGTTATCCTTTAAGAGTTAGAGGTACCTTATTGGGATGTTTTAATGATTCTCTACCACTTGAACTTACACTTTATCTTAAATATGACGTGATTTAGACAAAGGATGATATCCATAAAGAGCCACAAATGGGGTCATTTTTGTCGTTAAGATGGAAGGAAGTGTTATACCACCATTTAGCGAGAGGTAACCACTTGACCCATTGTGTTTATTTATCAGATACAAAACAACGAAGATATCCTTCCAAACATTTATTTACTATCTCAATTTGACCATCGGATTGAGGATGATAAGATGAGCTATGAGATAATTGAGTACCCAAACAAGAAAATAACTCCATCCAAAAATTTCCAGTAAAAATGGGATCTCTATCACTCACAATAACCCTTGGGTTTCCATGTAGCTTTTTAATTGTGTGCATAAATGTAGTAACAATTGTACTTGCTTTAAATGGATGAGATAATGCACAAAAGTGTGCATACTTGGTAAGTCTATCAACTACCACCATGATGACACTCTTTCCTTCAGACTTAGGTAAACCTATGATAAAATCCATTGAAATCTCCTCCCAACATTAACTTTGAATGGATAAAGGTTGTAGAAGACCCGGGGTCTTAATTGTCTCAACTTTATTTTGTTGGAAAAGCAAACATTCCGCCACAAAATTTTGAATATCAGATTTAAGGTCATCCCAAAAAAATTCTTTCTTCACCCTGTGGTAATTTTTTAAAAATCTCGAGTGTCCTCCTAAAGGAGAATTGTGCAATTCCAAAAGAATCTTTTGTTTTATTTGGGAATTCTTACAAATATATAAGCGATCTTTGTACCATAAGGAACCATTTTTCCAACTAAATCTATCATATGTACTAGGATCTTGCTGCAACATTTGAATGAGTGTCCACACTTCTTCATCCTTCTTCCATTCATCCCTTGCTTCAGTTATCCAATATGGTTGGATAATAGAAATGGCACAAAGCAATGCTTCCACCTCTTCATTCTTTCTTGAGAGTGCATAGGCAACACTATTTAGCTTCCCTTTTTTGTAGATGATTTCAAAGCCATAACCCAACATCTTTGTGACCCATTTTTGCTGCTCTTCTGAAGATATTCTTTGTTCCAAAAAGTGTTTAAGACTATCATGATCAATTTTTACGTTGAAGTGTCTTCCCATTAGGTAAGGTCACCATTTATTTAGTGCATGTAGTATTGCTAACATTTCCTTCTCATAAATAGCTTTCTGTAAATACTTTCCTTTGATTGGACGACTTTCAAAACCAATGGGTCTTCCTTCTTGCATTTAAACAACACCAATTCCATTTCCTGAGGCATCATATTCCACAATAAAGGTTTTTGTGAAGTCTGGCGTAGCTAAGACCAGTGCTAGGCACATTGAATCTTTAAGATGTTCAAATGCCTTGGTTGCTTCAGGAGTCCATGAAAATGCATCTTTCTTCAATAATGTTGTTAGAGGTGCTATTATTCTCCCATAATTCTTAACAAACTTGTGATAATAGTCTGTTAACTCGAGAAATCCTCGCAACTTCTTTATTGTTGTGGGGAATTTCCATTCCTTAATGGATTTAATTTTGTTAGGGTCTACCTTAACACCCTCGTGAGATACAATATGACCCAAATATTCCACCTCTTGTACTCCAAAGAAACATTTGGATGTTTTTTCATATAATTGTTTCTCCTCCAATAGTTTGAGCACCCTGTCAAAATGTTTAACATTATCCTTCCAAGACTTGTTGTAGATTAGTATATCATCAAAAAATACTAGCACAAATTTTCTAAGGAAGGGTTTGAATGGAATTCATCAACCCTTGAAATGTAGAAGGTGCATTGGTAAGGCAAAAAGGCATGACCAAAAATTCATAATGACCCTCATGAGTTCGAAATGTTATTTTCAGAATATCTTCAGTCTTCATTCTAATTTTATGATATCCTAAACGAAGATCTAACTTGGTAAAATAAATTTCTCCATGTAATTCATCCAATAATTCATCAATCACGGGAATGGGAAATTTATCTTATGATAGTGAGCTTATTGAGCTCCCTATAATCCAGACACATGTGCCATGATCCATCCTTCTTGTGCACCAATACTACTGGAGCAGAGAAAGAACTTTGACTAGGTTGAATTATACCAACCTCTAACATTTATGAAATCATATGTTCAATTTCACTCTTTTGGACATAAGGATATCTATAAGGCCCGATGTTTGGAGGAATACCTACTGGAATCAAATGAATAGCATGATCATGGTCACAAATAGGTGGGAGTCCTTTGGGAGTTTCAAACACCTTGGAATGCTTGTCTAGTACTTTTTGGAGATCTGGAGAAATAGATTATTTTGATTTTGGAACTGCTACTGAGCATAATTGTGCAATTATGCCTCTGTGTTATTTCTTCAGAAGCTTTGTCACGACATTAGAGCTTATTATATTTCCTAGCTTCCCTGCGATACCCCATAATTCGACTTCCTTTGCTTTTGAAAATAGTTTCAAGAAAAGTTCTTGAAAATTAAAAGCTACCATCCCCAAAGATTGTAACCATTGTACTCCTAGTACAACATCAACACCTCCCATTGGAATGGAAATAATTGGAATATTCAATACATATTCCCCCATGGTTAGCTTGATATTATGGAATTTTCCAGAGCAATTTATAGTTCCTCCATTTGCAACCATCACTTGACATTCTGGTGTTGGGTATAGGAAACAATTCAATTCCTTGGCTACCTTACAATGAATAAAATTATGGGTACTACCTGAATCAATCAACACTATTACCTTTTTCTTCTTGATATGTCCTTCTTTCTTGAGAGTTTGAGGAGTGATAATTCCTGCCAATGCATTACATGATATGGTCAGACTCATTTCTTCTTCTTCTAGGGTTGGTCCTGGTGTATATCCTCTTCTTTAGAATTTTCTTGTTCATTTTCTTCCTTCTCTTCACAATATATGAAAAATAATTTCTTCTCAGCACACTTATGACCTTTAGTGTATTTTCTATCAAAACTGTAGCAAAGCCCTTTTTCTCTTTTTTCTTCCAATTATTTTTTTGTCAAACTTGTAGGTTGTGGAATTCTGGGAGTAGCAACACTTACATCTTTATAGATGTGAGTGGTAGGCTTCCTTGTCACCATAATTTTACATTAAATTTTTCTGGCCAATCTAAATGCCTTCTCCAATGAATCAGGTTCCCAAACGCGAACCTAAAGTTGGATTTTATCCTTTAAAGTCCCTATGAAGACATCAATTCTGTGTTCCTCTGGAATATCAGTTACCCTTATATTCAATTTTCGGAAGTCCTCAGTGTGCTCCATCATTGAATACTTTTGTTTGAGATTTTTCAATTGGCTAAAAAAGATGTTTCTCTTTGTATCCTCATAATGTGTTATCATTTCCTCTGTAAAAATTGACCAAGTGACATTTTTTTATGGGAGAAAATCCATCGATACCATAAAAATGTATTTTTTTCTAAATATAAAGTTGCAATGTGTACCTTTTGTGTGTTTTTCACATTATTGAGATCAAAATATTGCTCCATTTGTAGTATCCATGTTGCGGGATCCTTACCATCAAACTTCCTCATATCGATATTTGGAATATGGTGGGTCTTCCATCCAACATTAGATTTTATGAAATCATGATTAACATTTATTTTTTTCTCATCATGAGTTTCCTCTACTATATTTTCGCCATTAGGAAACATTTCTTGTATCAACTTTGTCAAATCTGCCATGACATTAGGAAACATTTAGATCATTCTTCATGTTTTCCATTTTTTCATCGATCTTAACTTCCATGTCATCCATATTAGCTTCCATGGCATTCTTCAAACCACCCATCTTAGCTTCCACGCCTTTCTTCAAACCATCCATCTTAGTTTTCACACCTTTCTTCAAAACTTCCATTTCATTTTTTGCTGCTCTTTGTGAGAGCGAAATTTGGTGCACTTTCTCGTGTAATTTTGATATGTCATGTTGCACTTATTCATCTTCATGAGTCACAGTAGAGCCTTATGAAGGCTTAATGGCTGTTGAATTATTTTTAGGGGGAATTTTAGAACTCAATACTGATATCTATTCTACAATATGCCCTTGGAATTAATTCAAACTGATTCTTCAAACAAGACTTATGCAATTCGAAAAAAAATACACACCTTTTTCTTTCTTTTGAGGAGCTCAATATTGAAACTAAATTATCTCTGTGATTTCGGATCTTCAATATCTGAAATTAGTTCCTGTATTATCCCTTTGAATCTTCTTTCAAATTCCACAGGTCTAACCTGATTTGGATTTTTCAAGTCAAAGTTATGCCAAATCTCCGGCAATGACCTAATTATGGACTGGTTTAGTAGAGTGAACTTATACAATGTGACATGTGTCACTTTTTCCTCCTTTGAATCTGAAATTGATACACAGGAAACTACACTCCGTGTAATTGCGACCATGTTTTACAGAATTCCAATATGATGTTTTGTAATATTCCCAAATGGGGAAAGCAGCAATATAGCTCATAATAATGGAAATAGCAACAAATTTTAATGCATTACATGTGATCCAAATGATAGATCCATGGTATTATGTATAACAGCAGTAAAACAATACAAGATATTGGTGATCGATCCCTCAAGATAGGCAAAAGAAGCCTCCAATGCCCAAAAGCACCCAAAATATGTAATACACTGCTACACAAAAATAATGAATCAAGTACAATGCAATTTTAATGGCTAATACTGTAGCTAGAAAATTTAAATAAATGGATCTAATGATACCATGCTCATACAAGGACAAATATGGAGATCTATGCTCCCATACACTTTTCCTAGATAAACCAGGAAGGGTTTATGGAAATACTCAAAAATACAAATGGTGAAACTAAATACCTAGGGCTAAAGAATCACTGCAACTGAAGCACAAAGAGGAGGTGGTTGAAACTGATGTATATCTGAATGGCACTCCTCCAATAGAATCTTTCAATGAAGGGTTGATCCCCTCAATGGAAATTAATCACTCCAAATGGAGCACTGAACTTACCCCTACAACAACTCACTAAAATAACACAGTCATGGACTGGAACTGCACTATAGGGGATGATGCTACCTTGGTCTGATGCCAAAATATGATATGAAGCATAGGGACCTTCCCTACTGATCTCCCAGCAGAAATAAAGCTTCCTCCATTGAAGACAAGCTAAGAAATGGCCCAAATAAATGCTCCATTGCTGCACCCTACAACTCAACACATATCTGAACATAATCTGCACTGTAGAAGAAAGCTATAGCTTGGCCAAATGCCAAAATGTGGAAATGTAGTGCAATACTCTTCCTATGAGGTCACTCAATGATAGAGGTGGGATTCCCACTCAGGAACATCATTGTTCTAAACAACACTGCAATCTTAGCTAAACAGCTGAAGAGAGCCCAAAGTCTTAACAGACCACATGAAATAATAATCTAAAACATGCTCACAATGGCTTCCATCCTCTTCCTTATATTCTTGGTCAGCTTCCTCACCCTTGGCCCCACTCATTAAAGGCACTACTTCCATGCAAAGGATCTCCCTCCAAAATTGTGTTGTCCCTCATTGAATGTCCACTACTTCCATACCAGCGTTGTTGATTTGGTCAAAGTTGACCCAGTCCACATGCTTCTTCCCTTGTTCACACATAGGGGAGATTTATCCAACTCTTTTGATGCCCTCCATTCACATTTGGAGTGGTTTTATTCCTACTAAAGAGATTTATGGGTCTCCCTACCATCTTATTCTTCTAACTAATAAGGAAAATTATATTTTAATATTCCAATTAGCTACATTCTAATTTAGGAACATTACAATCCTCCCCTCCCAAATGTTTCTTGTTCTCAAGAAACTGCAAGGATAGATCTGAAAAATGTAGGGAATCTTCATCCCCATGTGAAGCTCCATCCTCCAAGCTATCATCTATAAAATGAATCACCCTCCAAAATGGTAATTCATAGAAAAAATCCTCCCATATGAGAGGCTCCTCCCAAAGACATAAGTTAATCATATGGATCCCTTCACAAGGAAACAAGTGATATGAGGTAGTAGCCATATAATGTCCCATGCTCCTCTTGAAGCATGAAGAAGTGTGGGAAGTTTCATTCCCAATGGACACATCCAACCAATGTGTCATCCCTCTAATCATGTCCCCAAAAATAATAAGAACATCATCAACATATGCGATCACAATCAAAGTCATGCTAGCTGTGATGTGTAGTAATGGAGAATGACAATGGTCCCTCAAGTGCAACCAGTGTAGTTTTTCTCCTAACTGCATCATAATATGGTGCGATGAGTGATTTCCCAACCACTTTTTTGCTGCCCCAATCTCCTCACATGCTTGGAGAAGGTGTATGGTGCATGGTGAAAATTGAGCACACCTTGCATAAGATATCATCTCCCAAAAATCTCCTAGGGAGTGGCCATCATCAATACTGCTTATGGCCTCGAGTAGACCATGAAGTCTAGAAGGAAGAGTGCCCCCTCTTGGAGAAATTCCCTACACATGAATGGTAAGTAAATACAAATAAATAGTAAATGAATCATGATGTACAGGAATATAATTTTTACCATGTACTTGGTTCAAGCTAGTAAGATGGATCATAGATGGGCCTCCTCTCACTCTCAATGAGAAAGGAAGTGGCTGAGATAACTCTTCCAAAGTGTTATGTATCTCCTCATCCCTTAAACAATCCATTCATCTCCTCATATGATGGTGAATCTCCTCTTTGAAGCCTTCCGAAGTCAATCCCTCCAGGATAGTACAATATGTTCTTATAAAACCAGTGGGTTTGGAGAGAAAACCCTCATATTTTGCATCTAATAGCTTCTCCTTGAGCTTAGAGGCTCTATTCAAGAAGACTCTACTATGAAAATAGATGACCCCACCTACCACTTCATATCTCCCATCTGATAACTGACCATCAAGCACTTTGCATGAAAAGAGATCCTTGGAGTATTTCACTAATAGCTGGGATCTCTAACAACAGTCAATACTCAATAATGACAGCGCTGCTAATCTATCATGTGAAGCACTTGTCATGTTTTTTCTCTCTTCTTTTACATCTCCCATGCCAAATTCATACACCGGGATGCTGCAATATTGCCCTTGTTGCTCCTCCTGCAGCTTCTCATGCTCTAGTGAAGGTGGAAGTTTTTGGAGGCTATCCTTCCATGAGAAGCTAACACCCACCAAAAAATTTCTAAGTTTTTCCAATGTAAGCATGAGTGGCCACCAACCTCTACCAAATATGGAATATTCCTTCCAATGTGGAAGTATCATCTGATTCTCCAAAGCTATGGAGTGGTCTCCTTGCACCATGATGGTGCCATCCATCCCAGAAACATCTTCTCCCAGCACACGATGTTTGGTGAGAGTGGGTAATACTGATATTGGGAGAATGTCTCCCTCCTCCTTGAGCCTACCCTAGACTCTCTACATTGTGTCAAGTCCTCCCAAGGTTCTCACCCCTCTGGAATCAATGAGTGGTGCAACCAGATGTGAAGCATCTCTCATCATCTCCTGATCTGGTGGTCTCCCCGGTGGAATGCATCCATGCAATGAGACATCAATATCAAGAGTAGATTGCATATGTGAGTGGACTGCTTTGTCCTTGCTCTCACTGCATAAATTAGTCTGCCTCTTCTATGCATCAACCTTCTGAAATAGAGAGGATTGTGTGCTCCTAGTCATATGATGTTGACCATCCTCCCCATCTTCTCCTTTTATCTACAATATCTCACAATCTATCAATGATGGAACATGTTGCTCATGGATTGTGCCCTGATTTCCACATGTGAGATTCTTTGGAACTTCTTGCACGGATACAAGAACTCCTCTCATTGGATAAATTTCTCCCTCTCCCTCTCCATGAGGTACTAGATCTTCTTCTAATGTGACAACGCGATTACCTCTTTCTTTCTCTTCATCATTAATGGAGGTTACCTAATCATAATTATGAGGCTCTTTGTTTTGATCCTCTTTTGAAAAAGAGATTTCCATGTCTTCCTTTTGAGAAGGGAGCTCCTCTTGAAGTGAGGATTGTTGAGAGTTTTAATTGGTGAATTAAAGCTCTTAATATTTAATTTGTCAATCCGGGCTCGTAAACACGAGCTGCACTGCACTTCTTGATTCAATTTGTAGGTCATAGTTTTAATGATTCCTTATGATAATTAATTAAGAGTCAAGACACAAAAATACTCATAAACACGAAAATTGTAGAAAAAAGATCAGTTCATCATTCCAAGTAGGATCAATAATTGAATTTGACTTGAGCACTTAACCCTTTATTTAATTTATCTCGTGGTTGAACTGAAATCAAAACCTAATTACTCTAAAGAAAATACCTAGTCTTCAACAAACTTCAATTTAACAATTCAATCTTTCTTGCAAAAATTCTAAAACCCTAATTCTAAATTTCATAAGCCACACTTGGAAGAAACTGATTAATCTAAATTCACCTACAAATTGACCTTATTCTCACATGATGAATTTACTTAAACCCTAGGATAAGACAGTTTATACCAATTCCACTACTTTGACATCAAACAAGATATTGCATCATCAAAACTGTTTGAAATGATTGTTTCACACACCTATCAACCAAAGCAGAAAACTCTGTCTTTTATGTTGGATTTATGGTCTACTTTATGACAATTCATTCAAAAAACCCTAGTTCCACTTTTAAAATCTATTGAGATGAACCTGCACTACTTAAGCACAAAACTGTACTCAAAAAATCATATTGCAATTACAGTTGTCATTAGTCAAATCATGAAACCGAACTCTGACAAATTTACTGAAAAGCCTTCAGTAATCAACACTCTGCTTTCTTAAATAACAAGATAAGATATGTTAATATAAGCAAGCACACACACTATTCTATGATATCGTAATGAGAAATAATTCAACCTAGAAACTAAGATTTTGATTAACAAGCTAATGAAAATCACAACTGGCACTCATTTACCTATTCCAATCAAATTGCAATGTAGCTAATTTAGACAATGCTCCTGAGTCTCAAACCAACAATCACTTCTAAACTAAGTTCTAAAGGCTAAAATCACTTCATCACACTTCCCTCTTATGTGCTGGAAAATTCCAAAATTGCATAAACGACTAAAAATTCTAATATATTTTACAAATTCAGAAAAGATCGTAAAAACCTACTTTGTTCTCACACACATAGTTCAACAAATCTTGCATTCAGAAAACCCTAAGCTATCATTCCTATTGACTCAAAATTTTGTATGACAATAGAAATGAACACTGGCACAAAGAAATAATCAAAAGACTTTGAATTAATTAACACACTGAAAACATGCTCTAGAAATCCTTTACAACTAATGAAATCTGATTTCTAAGTTTAAGTGACAGAAGGTAGATCCTATTGACCCTATCTTGAGTTAAGCATAGAAAATGATGGAAGATTATGTTTTCACAATGAGTATGGAGACCGTTTGATGCTTTGACCACTCCTTCAGTCCACACTCTGTTTCATAAAACAGTTCGAATTCAAATCTATTTTATCAAATCAATTCTGGGATCGAGTTCAAATGGAAGTCATAGATCTTTGTTCTCACTTGTAATTATGCCTATGATTCTAATTTTTATTATGGCTTCTATTGAAAATTCAAGAAATTACATTAACAAGACCAATATGCACTACTTAGCATCGATTTATCATAGCTAAATCACATTGCATGAAGGGGATTCATGTTCGATTTTGATGCTAAGGAGATGGAGTTATGATTCTATAGTTGAATTGCTTCCATCATGTTCTGATTAATTAATGAGACTTTAAATTTGATGCATTCAACTGCACTCTATCTGTTCACACTTGATCAATCATGGAGACTTGTCCTTATTCGATTCATTTGCCAAGAGAGATACAAGAAGATTCATTCAGATTCAAGATTAATTCAAGTAACGAAATCTGCCAATGGAATTCTTGTCAAAAAACAACTCTAGAAAATTTCGAATTCAATTTATTAGGAACAGAACTTGTAAATGAATTAAACGCACATTTACAACAACTATTCCTAAAACCTTCACTATGAAATTCTGCAATGTAAACACTCAATCTGTTCAGATAAAACTAACACATGAAATCATTCATAAAAAAACACAATCCAATCATCACTTCATGAAATAAAATTGATTTCTCAGCACAATTGTAAAAGAATTAGAAAATTAATCAAATGCACCTATAGATTACCTCTAGCTATGCTTACAGGAGCTGATCTGGTTGTGGTCGGCCCTTGCCACACCCAAATAATCTTAGGACTTACAGAAGTGGACTGCACTTCAAAAAATCGACTTCAAGAACTCATAAAAATTGACAACACTTCTGAAATCAAATTAACAACACAGCATGGCAAATTACAACTTCGGCTTCATTAATGGAATATTAAATCACAGTATTCAACCTTGATTACAAAAATCGAATTGCAATATCCACACCATATGTCTCCCTCCTTTAATAATTCTTTGTTGCAGGCTTTATAACCACAGCCTTAGAATTACAAATAGAAAGTGATCTATGCATATCAGATCAAAAGATCATTATGCTACTTAACTCATCTAAATTTGATTACATTGTCCATTCCAAGCTTTGTTGCTCACCAACGCTCCATTCATAGCCATGGAGATAAGATGAAATTTATTCTAAAAGCTGTGATGTGCTAATCTGTATTATTTTCAACTTCCTTTGACCAAAAATCCAAAACAGGGTTTTTTTGGGAGATTTTAAGAATTCTGGAAATTTCCAAATTTTACATAAATTAGCCTCAAGCCCCCCTGAATATCTCCAAAAAAATAAGGTATTTTTCAAAACTGTTATACGGTTATTAAATTGGATATACTGGGATCAAAACCCATGTGCCCAAATGTCTTCTTTCACCTTCCTCTGCATGGAAATTGAGGCGAAATTTGGCAGTTTAGAGTTTTTTACAGATTTGGAAAAATTAGGTAATTTCCTTCTAGAGACCGATATGAGTGAGCTGGGTGGAATCAAAATTATGGAGAGGTATCATAATATAATTTTGGATAATAACCTCTCCTGGATTCTCTAGAAGCGTGTCGAAAGTGCCAAAGCCCCAAATTAGGCATTCTCATATTTAACTGGCTTGTGAGGGATTTCAGCGATCGAATCCTATAATAAATGTACTTCAACAAAACCATGATCAGTAAAAAATGAAAAAATAATATTTAATCATATATAAGTGAATAAATTGATGATAATCAACCGTAGAGAGTTTTGGCTAAAAGTGACAGAATTAGGGTATAGCACGGGCTAAAAACCTAGGGTTTTAGGGTATAAACAGTGATGTTTTATGATAAAAACATGGGCATATGTGAGGCCCAACAAGGATCTTGCCTCTAAAAAGGTATTTTTCAATTTTTTAACCCCCTCAATAGTATTTTGAAATGGAGTTGGGTTTATAGATCCTTCCAACTCATGCAAAGGTTTTTTTGTTTAGGCTTGGCTAGTTCAACCAAGGATGTTTCAGAATGTTTTTCATAAAAAAATTTCACTAACCTCCTAGTGAAATTTGCATAAGTAGATACATTTACATGATTCAAGGAATAATTTTCATAACACAACCAAGCATAAGCCTTACCTTCAAGATGCAGTGCTGCTACTCTAATGGCTTTATCTTCTTAAACTTGGTGCTACTACAAATAGGTGTCTAGCTCCTTCACCCAAGCCCTAGCTATGCATCTAGGTGACCCATCAAAAGTACATAGAAATAATCTACCCAAATCATGCTTCTTGCACCTCTTGCTTCTATTGTGATTTCTAGGTCTTTTATTCTCCTTGATCTTGTAAAACCCTTGGAAGTTTAGATGATATCTGAAACTCTGTGATTGAAATTCATATTCTTGAAGATAGTCACCAAGAGTCTCCTCCTTTGTTACATCTCCTTCCTCCATCTCTCTTGCTACAAACATAGGCATGGTAGAGTGTTGTATATCTAATTGTGTGGCTAAATGCTCACACCCATAATATGAAGAACTGGAGCATTCTTCATGTTCAAATATTTTTGAGGGATCTCCATGTCTTTCCCTCCTCAATCCCTTGATTTCTCTATTAAGCTCATGCATAGTTTGGAGAAGAAGTTCTGAAAAATTCTTTCCCTCCATTTCTCTAAATAATGGAGACTTGCCTTTATCTCTTATGTGAGTCTTCTCCTTTCTGTGAGAAGCTTCTTCTTCTTTTGATAACATAGATGCAATGTCTTCACAGGTTGAGCCAAGATTAGGCTCTAATACGACTGTAATATTCCAAAATGAGGAAAGCAGCAATATAGCTCACAATAATGGAAATAGCAGCAAATTTTAACACATTACATGTGATCCAAATGATAGATCCATGCTATTATGTATAATAGCAATAAATAAGTACAATATCATGGGGATCAATCCCTCAATATAGGCAAAATAAGCCTCTAATGCCCAAAAGCACCCAAAATATGTAATACGCTGCTACAAAAAAATACTAAAGCAAGTACAACGCAGTTTTAATGGCTAATACTGTAGCTGGAAAATGTAAATAAATGGATCTAATGATACCATGCTCATACAAGGCCAAAAATGTAGATCTATGCTCCCATACACTTTGCCTAGATAACCCATGAAGGATTTCTAGAAATACTCAAAAATACAAATGGTGAAACTAAAGCCCTAGGGCTGAAGAATCACTGCAACTGAAGCACAAAGATGAGGTGGCTCATTAGGGGACTTTTGTGGTCTAAAATGGGCCTCCTAAGAAAATTTACAACTAAAATAAACTTTATAAGAACCAATATGATTCAAGATGATGATGTCAACCATGGGAGATGATTCACCATTTTTTAAGTAAAAGGGTAAAAATATTAAAAAATAATAAAATAATAAAACTACAGTTTCAACTCGTATTTTCAACTTATCTCCCAAATTTTTTTCTCAATTTTGATTCGGAGTACTTAGTGGATGAAAAATTTAATTCCTCATCCAAGGAGTACCCATCTTGCATACTTTTGATGGACCTTGCTACACGAAAAATTAGAAATACATGAAAAAACGTGATTGCAATCATGTTTTTCATGTATTTCTCATTTTTCGAGTAGCAGGATCCATCGAAAGTATGTAACATGGGTACTCCTTGGATAAGGAATTAAATTTTTCATCCTATGAGTACTCCTCGTGGAAATGTTAGTAAACACTTTGGGATATATGTTGAAAAAGTAGTTTTTTCCTTTTTCCCTCCAAAATTTGATGATGTAATCAAATCTTATTTTATTATTTCCACTATTATTTTATAATTTCCTCAGGAGGCACATTTTATACCTCAAAATTCCCCTAATGGAACCTGATGTAGATCTGAATGACAATCCTCCAATAGACTCTCTCAATGAAGGGTTGATCCCCTCAATGGAAACCAATCACTCCAAATGGAGCACTGAACTTACCCCTGCAACAACTCACTAAAATAACATAGTCATGGACTAGAACTGCGTTGTAGGGGATGATGTTTCCTTGGCCTGATGCAAAAATCTGATATGAAGCATAGGGACCTTCCTTATTGATCTCCCAATGGAAATAAAGCTTCCTCCACTGAAGACAAGCTCAGAAATGGCCCAAATAAATCCTCCACTGCTGCACCCTACAACTCAACACATATCTGAACAGAATCTGCATTGTAGAATAATGTTGTAGCTTGGCTAAATGCTGGAATGTGGAAATGTAGTGCAATACTCTTCCTATGAGGTCACTCAAGGATAGAGGTGGGATTCCCGCTCAGGAACATCCTTGTGCTAAACAGCACTGCAATATTAGCTAAAAAGCTTAAGAGAGCTCAAAGTCTTAACATACCACATCAAATAATAATCTAAAACATGCTCACAATGGCTACCATCCTCTTCTTTATATTCTTCATGAGCTTCCTCACCCTTGGCCCCCACTCATTAAAGGTAATACTTCCATGCAAAGGATCTCACTCCAAAACTGCGTTGTACCTCATTGAATTTCCACTACTTCCATACCAACATTGTTTATTTGGTCAAAGTTGACCCAGTCCACATGCTTCTTCCCTTGTTAACACATAGGGGAGATTTATCTAGCTCTTTTGATGCCCTCCATTCACATTTGGAGTGGTTTTATTCCTACTATGAATATTTATGGGTCTCCCTACCCTCTTATTCTTCTAACAAAGAAGCAAAATTAGATTTTAATATTCCAATTAGTTGCATGCTAATTTAGGAATATTACATGCTGAGAGAGAGAGTTATGGTGATTTTCCCATGGTCACCTCTTTAAAATAAAATTCAAGAACCTGAAAAAGTCCTAACTTCCACATATCATATCTCCAAAAATATTGCGAACCAAGATCTGAAATTTTTACACAACATTCCTCAGGATTTCGACTTCGCGTGATAAAAATTTCAGTTTATGAACCTTCGTAGAAAAAATGTTATAACGAAAATTTCACGATGAATTGTTTGGAGTAGCAAAACCCTATAAGCCAAATCTTTGATACCAAATGTTATGGAACCAGCTCCAAAAATAGAAGAAAAGAGAGAGCAACGCCTTAGAAATAAGCCACTTCGAGGGGGAAACCTCCTTTACATTACATAAATGAAAAATTCTTGGATGATAAAAATGAAAATACCTCCTTCTATATATAGGAGTCCATGGGGTCACAATATAATCCTAGTTTCCCCAAACAATAATAATGCAAAGGCACAATAATAAAAATACTGGGGTTACATGGGTACAACAATAACAATAAGGGAGCTACACTAACAACAATAAGGGACTACACTAGTAATATAGGGACCCAATAGCGAATCTCATTGCAACATAGTTAATTTAGAAGTTGGGGTGGGAAGTTCATGATCATCCAAACCCATATCTATTGGGATGGGTAAATAAGGATGCAGAGCTGAAGGTAACAAAATAGTGTAGAATTAGATTTTCTATTAGGGTTGATTTTATTGATAAAGTCGATCTAGATGTGGTTTCGCTTGATGTATGTGGATTCGTATTTTGGAGTCCATACATGTACATGAAAGATGCAATATTTACAAGGAGATCCAATAAAGATTGACTTATCAAGGATGGAAAATCATTCATCATCAACGCACACAAAGGAAATTTGAAAATTTCACCGGTAAGTGCCAATCAAGCCAAGAAGTTGATTCGTTCTAGCAAGAAGTATGTTTTATTTTTTATAAGATAAATTCTATCTGAAGAGGAGTCAATAAGAGTCAAGGAATCCCTGGAGGGGTGCACTAAGAAAAAAAAAAATTGGAGTAGTTGTTACAAGCATACAAGGATGTGTTCCAAGGGCCTAAAGGGTTACCTCCTAAGAGAGAAGTGGAACATGAGATCTAGCTATTTCTAGACACCCCATTTCCAAATATTGGGATTTACAGGAAGTATTTTATTGAAGCAAGTGAGGTAAAGAAACAGTTGCAACAACTGTTGAAACATGGTGTCATTTTACCGAGTACATCATCATGTGGGTCACCCATCATCATTGTGCCAAAGAAGGATGGTACTTGGTGGATGAATATAGATTACAAGGTATTGAATAAATCATGGTTAAGAATAGATACCCCCTTCCCAGGATAGATGATCTTCTTGATCAGTTTCAAAAAGTAAATTACTTCACCAAGTTGGAATTAAAGTCTGTATATCACCAGGTTCGAGTCAAAGAAGAAGATACATGGAAGGTTGCCTTCAAAACTAGGGAAGGTTTGTATGACTGGTTAGTTATGTTATTTTTCCTATGTAATGAAACAACTACATTTATGATATTTGATGAATGATGTGTTTCGCCCTTTTATAGATTCATTTTTTATTGTCTATTCGGATGATATATTGGTATATAGTGCTACCTGGGAGGAGCATATGTCAGATCTGACGTAGGTGCTAGAAACATTGAAGAAACACCAACTGCTAGAAAAAATCAAGAAGTGTGATTTTGCACAGTAGTCTTTGGTGTATCTAGGGTATGTGATCAATGGAGGAGAGCTGGAGATATATCCTTCCAAGATGGAGGCCATCATGAAATGGTTGGTTCCTACTAATGTTTTTGAGTTTAGGAGTTTCATTGGGGCAGCACACTACCTGAGGAAATTAATAACCTCATTTTCAGTGGTAGCAGCATTGCTCCATGCCATAACAGCAAGTGGCAAGAGTTTTCAGTGGGAAAAAGGTCAACAAAGGGCTTTCAAGGAGTTAAAGAAGAAGATCATTCAAGCACCAATTCTGGCATTAGAAAATTTTGAGAGGCCTTTTGAAGTGGAGATATATGCGAGTGGGTATGTTATGGGAGTTTTCTTGATTCAAGGAGGAAGACCTGTATGTTACCAGTGTGAATTTTTTCATGGGGAATTTATTAACTACTTTACGTATGATAAGGAGCTTTATGTTGTGGTGCAAGTTGTGAAGAAGTGGAAGCACTATATAATGGGAATGGAGACAGTAATCGACACAGATCACCAACCGTTACAGTACTTTCAGGCCCAGAGTAAGCTACAACATACCATACATTACAAGTGGATGGTGTTTTTACAACAGTTTCGTTTGGTGATCAAGTATAAGAAGGGAAACACAAACAAGTTGGAAAAAATGCTTTGAAGGTCAACCCCATAAAATATTACAGCTTTGGGGACTCCTATGCACATGCATCCATTCACCCATGATCCATACAGAGAGGCATATTCATAAGATGAAGAATTCAAGGAGGCGTATCATCAGTTGCAGAGACAGGGTCATGTGGATGATAGTGACAATATAATTGACTACCATCTCTAGGATGGGTTACTCTACAGGCTAGATAAGTTATGTGTTCCTAAAGGTGAGCGATTGTAGCTGATTAGAGAGGCTCACAGCTCCAAGGTTACAAGAACTTTGGTGTAGGGAAGTTTGTTGCTAACTTGTATAGGTATGTGTATTAGCCCAAGATGCAAGAGAAAGTAGATAGGTTTATAAGAGGATGCATGATTTGTTGTACAATCAAGCCTAGCAATATGAAAAAGGGTCTATATCATCCCTTACATGTGCCTACTCATCCCTGGGAAAGCATTTCCATGGACTCTGTGGGAGGTTTACCGACAACGAGGAAGGGACATGACTACCTGTTCATGATAGTGATAGGTTCAGTAAGATGTGTGTTATGATGCTCTATAAACAGACCATTAGTGAGAAAAAATCAACAAAATTGTTCTTTGGACAGGTCTGGGTGCACTTTGGGGTACCAAGGAGCATCATTTCAAACAAGGATACAAGGTTTCTCAATGCATTCTAGACTACATTTTTGGATAAGATGGACATGAAGTTTAAGAGATCTATAACGTTCCATCCACACATAGATGGGAAAACAAAAGTAGTCAATAGGACTTTGGTGCAAATTCTGAGGGGATACAAGAAGAATCATTTGAAGACCCGAGATGAAAACATGGTATATAGAATCATTTGAAGACTCGAGATGAAAACATGGTATATATACAATGTTCTTATAAAAAAGCAATCCAAACTTCTATAGGAAAGTCACCATTTGAGACTTGTTTTGGATATTTTCCACCTTCACCTTTGGATATTACATATGGGAAACAAGGAGGAGTGAGGGAAGATCTTACAGGAGATACTTTGAGGGTTGAAATATTTATAGAGAAGATCAGGAAGATCCATCTACAAGCACATGAAACATTGTAGATGTCGCAAGAGAAATATAAGGCAAGGCATGTTCAACACATGACAAGGAAGGAATTCAAGGTGGGAGATAGAGTATTGTTACAGTTGAACAAGGAGAGGTTCCAGGGACCTGGTAAGAAAATCGAGACTCTTAGGTATGGTCCCTTTGAGATACTGGAAATGGTGGGTGATAATGCCTATTGACTCAGTTTACCACTGTATATGTGAATTTACTCAGTTGTGAATGTTGATAATTTGAAGCTCTATGACCCTTCCATGCTAGATTAGGAAGAGGAACATGTGCTACCTTCTGTGGAGGATTTGGAACTAGAGACTTAGGAAGAGTTAACAAAATATACAATTTTGTAGGAGAGGTACAAAACTACAAGACATGGGCAACATGACCTTCGGAAAATTGGGTTGAAGGGATAGCTTCTAGGCAAAGCTAAATGGTACACCAAAGAAAAGGTGGAGGAAAAAATTCCTCACCTCATTCAGTAAAATATTTTGGGGACCAAAATCCTCCCAAAATGGGGAGGTGTGATCCAAATTGGATCATTATATTTTTTTTCATCCATATCGATGCATTTGGAGTGGAAAAGGTGGAGGAATCAACTCATGGGACTGTTTTTATCGGTGGGACCCTGTTTGGCGAAACAGAGTTTGAAACCTTCCAGGAGCATTTTGAGGCATCAAACGACATTTTTAGGGGCTAAAAATTTTCCTCTTTAACACACATTTTTTCATTCTATTCTACACTCAGATATATTTCCAACGACGCAAGAAGTGTGTCAATCGGAGTCTGTATGCAAGAGTTAAGCCACTCATAAGTTGACCTTCATGTCTTCACACCTATAGTTTGCGAGGATGTTGTGTCAGCCCCCATTATTCATGGAAATGGGGCTAGCCACGTGTTTTTGATGTAAAATACTCTAAAAGAGTTTATTTTGTAACTCTAGTTAAGATTTGATGTAGTCAAAATTAACCACTAGTAGGTTGTCGAGCTATGTTATAACCGAGCCACTAGGAGGAAGAGGCATTCCATTATTTTGAGAGAATATTATTCAATAGATGAGAAAAGATAGCCAAGAGAGATAGGAGGTAGAGCACATAGAGAGGATCGGTGCATTGTAGCAGCCCACGGGCCATGCACATTACTTCTTTGTGTCTGCAACCATATTTCCAAACAGAGAAAGAGAGTGAAGCGACCTCACCTTCTAGCTGGGTTTTCTCCCGGAAGGGTTTCTATGAGAGCATATCTTGTGTCTTATGTGTGGGTGAGCTTATTTTTTCATTCTATACTTTTCTGAATAATTTATATTTTCATGCATGCATTGTTTAGAGTTAAATCTATAGATCTTAATGTTTAATAAAATTGTAATAGTATAAAATTACAATATTTTAATATATTAGTATCAAATTTGTTTTGAACAACTATCTAGTGGAATATCCATGAAAATTTATGAATCATTTGGTATCAAAACTAGTTTCTTTAGGAATTCTTGTGGATATTGCAGAGATCTAGATCGATGGGTCTGAAAATAGTAATACCCTAACCATGGCTGAGGAATATGTAAACAAACCTCGTGATCATACAAAGGTGAGGTTTTCGTGGCTCAAATAACAAGTCAAGGATATAAACCGCAATGTAAACCTACTCATGGAGGCCCTAAGAAATAATCTTGTGATATTTGGAGAAGATGGGGGTTCGAATTCAGAGGAAAAATTAACATGGGGAACATAATATTAGGGAGAAACAGAGAACCAGCCAAAGAAATAGCCCGAAAAATATCAACCTAGTTCGAGTTTCGTGAATCAATCACAATAATTGTTTTAAGTGGAAGAAAAACTTGATATCAAGTCATACCACAGTGAGATCAATGCTCTGAAACTGAACCACTTGTTGAAAAAACTGGAAGTTTATTTCAATTTCCATCAAATTGAGGAAGGGCAAAAGATACAATTTGTGCAGCTGAAATTGGTGGGCCATTCACTAACTTTGTGGGAGAGCCACATGGAAACCCTAAGGTTGGAGGGAGAACCTCTAATGATTAAGTGGGAAGATTTCAAAACCATCATTAAGTCACATTTTTATCCCATTGGCTACGTTGGGGACTAGTGGATCCGGTGGAATTAATTCAGGGAAAAATCGGGCCAAATCGTGTAGGAGTACACGACAAAATTCAGAAAGATGGATATAATGTTGGGTATCTCTCGAAAGAACCCAGATATACTCCTCAAGTATTGGGGGGGTATACACTGTCATCTATGTGGTCAAGCGATGTTGTTCAAGCTCAAATCGATAGATGCAGCTTGTGTATAGGAACAGTACCTGGAAAACATAGGCCTGAAGAGAGTGCAATCAAGTGGATCCAAGCAGAAGGAGAAACAAGATGCTTCTAAGGAGGGGAAAAAGAAGCAAAAAGGGGGGAAATATAAGAAGACGATAGCCACAACACACCAATGCAAAGATCCTAGCAACCATTGCAACCAATGCAACATTGATGGAAATACAAAGGACAAGTGTTGGGAGTTGCATCTAGAGCTAAACCTAAAGAACAAGAAGAAAGTTAACAACAAGAATAATCTCATGGCCATTGATTTGAGAAACCAAGTTGAAATCAACGCATATGTGGATGAGAAGATCGTTTGTATGTCAATATAGAAGGAGGTGAATCTGATTAGCCTTCAACAACAGGAAGAGAAAGAAATTACCAAAATCTTCCATATAAAGATACGTTTCAAGAAGACAAATATTGATGCGTTGTTTGACTCAATATCATAGGAGAATATCATTGCAACAAAGTTGGTCAAGAATTTGGGGCTAGAAGTTCATGATCATCCAAACCCATATCCATTGGTATGGGTAAATAAGGATGAAGAGCTAAAGGTAATGAAACAATTTATAATTAGATTTGATATCAGTGTTGATTTTATTGACGAAGTAGATCTAGATGTGGTTCCACTTGATGTATGTGGAGTTGTATTTTGGATTCCATACATGTACATGCGAGATGAAATATTCACGAGGAGAGCCAATCAGTACTAGCTCATCAAGGATGGAAAATCATTCATCATCAACGTGCACAAAGGAAAGATGAAAATTTCACTGGTAAGTTCCAATCAAGAAAATAAATTGATCGGTTCTAGAAAGAAGTATATTTTATTGTTTTTCAGAGAAATAAAATCTGAAGAGGAATCAATAAGAGGTAAGGCATCCATGGAGGGGTGCACTAAGAAAAAAAAAATTAGAGGAGTTTTTATAGGCATACAAGGATGTGTTCCGAGAGCCTAAAGGGTTGTCACCTAATAGAGAAGTGGAGCATGAGATCCGGATATTTCCAGACTCCCATTGCCAAATATTGGGATTTACAAGCAATCTATTACAAAATCAAGTGAGGTGAATAACCAGTTGCATCAACTACTAGAACAGGGTGTCATTCGACTGAGTACATCACCATGTGGGTCACCTATCATCATTATGCCAAAGAAGGATGGGACTTGGAGGATGTGTATAGATTATAGAGTGTTGAATAAAATTATGCTCAAGAAAAGTTACCCCCTGCCCAGGATAGATGATCTATTAGATCATTTGCAACAAGAAAATTATTTCACCAAGTTGCAATTGAAGTCTGGATATCACGAGGTTCGATTCAAGGAAGAAGATACATGGGAGACTTCCTTCAAAACCAGGAAAGGTTTGTTTGAGTGGATATTTATGTCATTTATCCTATGTAATGCACCAACTAGATTTATGAGATTAATGAATGATGTAATGTGTCCTTTTATAAATTCACTTGTATAGTCTATTTGGATGATATGCTGGTATATAGTTCTATGTGGGAGGAGCATACGCCACATTTGATGCAGGTGTTGGAAAAATTGAAGAAACACCAACTCCTACCAAGTCTCAAGAAGTGCAAGCTTGGGAAGAAGTATTCGGTGTATTTGGGGTATGTGACCGATGGAGGAGAGATGAATATATATCCTTCCAATATAGAGGCCATCATGAAATGGTCGGTGCCTACTAATTTTTCTGAGGTCAAGGGTTTCATTGGGGCATCACAATAATTCAGGAAATTCATAGCCTCATTTTTGGAATTAACAAACTTGTAGTGACCTTTCGAAGTGGAGACATATGTGAGTGGGTATGATATGAGAGTTGTATTGATGTAGGGAGGAAGGCCTATATGTTACCATTCTGAAGTTTTTCATGGGAAAATTCTTAAATTCCCTACCTACGATAAGTAACTCTATGACATGGTGCAAGATGTGAAGAAGTGGAAGCACTATCTGATGGGAAAGGAGACAATAATCCACATAGATCACCAACTGTTATAGTACTTGCAAGCCAATATTAAGCTACAACAGACCATGAATTAAAAGTGTATGGGGTTTTTACAATAATTTAATTTGGTGATCAAGTAAAAGAAGGGAAACACAAACAAGTTGTCTAACAAGTTTTCAAGGCCATCCACATCAGATATTACAACTTTGGGGACTCTTATGCACATGGATCCATTCACCCATGATGCATACAGAGAGGCATATTCAGAGGATAAGGACTTCAAGGAGGTGTATCAGCAGTTGCAGAGAATGAGTCATGTGCACGATAATAACAACACCGTTTACTACCGTCTGCAGGATGGATTACTCTACAGGTTGGATAAGCTATGTTTTCCGAAAGGTGAATGATTTAAGCTGATTAGAGAGGCTCACACCTCCACGTTTTTTTAGCACTTTGGTGTAGGGAAGACTGTCACTAACTCGCAGAGGTATGTGTATTGGCCCAAGATGCAAGAGAAGGTAGCTAGGTTCATAAGAGTGTGCATGGTTTGTTGTAAAAACAAGCCTACAAACAGGAAACAGGGTCTATATCATCCCTTACCTGTGCCTACTCATTATTGGGAAAGCATTTCCATGGAATTTGTGGTAGGTTTACCGACAACCAAGAAGGGACATGACTAATTGTTCCTAGTATTGGACCATTAGCGGGAAATAAGAAACAAATTTTTCTTTGGACATGTGTGGGTGCACTTTGGGATACCAAGGAGCATAAATTCAGACAAGGATACAATATTTATTAGTGCATTATGGACTACATTGTGGGAGAATATGGACAGGAAGTTTAAGAGATCTACAACGTTCCATCCAAGGACATATGGGCAGACAAATTAGTCAACAAGGATTTGGTGCAACTTATGAGGGGATACAACCAGAAGCATATGAATACCTGGGATGAAAATCTGTTATATATACAACATTCTTATAGCAGAGCAATCCACACTTCTACAGGAAAATCCCCATTTAAGACTTTTTTTGGGTATTCCACCTTCACCTTTGGATATTGCATATGGGAAACAAGTAGGAGTGAGGGAAGACCTTATAGGAGATGCTTTGAGGTCTGAAAATTTTATAGAGAATATCAGGAAAATCCATCTACAGGTACAAGAAACACTGAAAAAATTGCAGGAGAAATATAAGGCCAGTGATTATTAGCACATAACAGAGAATTCATTCAAGGTGGGAGATAGAGTATGGTTACAGTTGAACAAGGAGATTTTGTAGGGGCCTTGTAAGAAAATCAAGGCTCTGATGTATCAGCCCTTTGAGATACTGGAAAAGGTGGGTGATAATTCCTATCAACTTAGTTTACCATTGTATATACAAATTTACTCAATTGTGAATGTCGAGAATTTGAAAATCTATGAGCCTTCCATGCTCGATTAGGAAGAGGAACAGGTCCTACCTTCTGTGGAGGATTTGGCACAAGAGGATCAGGCAAAGTTGAAAGAAGATAAAGGTTTGTAGAAGAGGTCAAAAACTACAATATAGGGGAAACATGACCTTTGGCATATTGGGTTGAAGGGACAAATTCCAGGAAGAGCTAAATGGTACACCAGAAAGAAGGTGGAGGAAACATTTCCTCACCTCATTTAGTAAAATATTTTGGAGACCAAAAACCTCCCAAAATGGGGAGGTGTGAACTGAATTGGATCATTATATTTTTTTCATCCATCTAAATGCATTTGTAGTGGAAAAGGTGGAGGAATCATCCCTTGGAATTGTTTTTATCGGCGGGACCCAATCTGGTGAAACGAGGTATGGAACCTTCCAGGTTCATTTTGAGGCATAAAACCATGTTATTTTTGGGTAAAATCTTGCTTCTTTGGTGCAAACCTTTTCAATTTATTCTACACTCAGATATATCTCTAGCGACATAAGAAGCATGTCAATCATAGTTTGTATGCAAACGTTATGCCACTCAAAATTTGACCTTCCTGTTTTCACACCTATAGTTTAGGAGGATGCCACGTCAACCCCAATTACTCATGGAAAAAGGGCTAGCCACATGTTTTTGATTTAAAATACTCTAAATATTATATTTTGTGACACTAGTTAAGAGTTGATGTAGTCAAAATTAACCATTAGTAGGCTATCAGGCTATGTTATAACTGGGCCACTGGGAGGAAGAGGCATTACATTATTTTGATAGTATTTTTTTGTATAACTAAGAAAAAATAGCCATGAGAGATAGGAGGTAGAGCACACAAAGAGGATATGTGCATTGCAGTAGCCCACAGGCCACAGGCATTACTTCTTTGTACCTACAGCCGTATTTCTAGATAGAGAAAGAGAGCGAAGTGACCTCACCTTACAGCTGGGTTTTATCCGGAAAGAGTTTCCCAAAGAGAATCTATTGTTTATTATGTGTGTGTGAACTTATTTTTTCATTCTATACTTTTCTGCATAATTTATATTTGCATGCATCCAATAATTACAGTTAAATCTACAGATATTAAAGTTTAATAAAACTGTAAGAGTGTAAAATTCTAGTGTTTTAATATATTATTATCCAATCTTTTTTGACGAACTGTCTAGTGGAATATCCATGGTAGTTTACATATAATTGTGTATCGGATTTGATTTCTTTTAGTATTTTTGTGGAGATTATAGGGATCTAGATCAATGTGGCTGAAAATCATAAAACCCTAACCATGGCCGACGAATCTGTAAATGAACCTCATGATCTTGTAGAGATGAGGTTTCCACGACTCAAAAAATAAGTCGTGGATATAAACCACAATTTAAACGTCCTCATGGAAGTCCTAAAAAATAAGCTGGGGATATTTTTAGAAGATGGGGTTTCAAATGCGGAGGACAAATCAACACGGGGAACAAAAGATCGAGAAGAAACGAATAACCAGCTGAAGAAAGAGCCAGGAAAATATCAAACCAATTCGAGTGTCGTGAATCAATCACAGTCCCTGTTTAAAGTGGAAGTAAAAGTTGATATCAAGTCATACCATGGTGAGATCGTTGAATTGAAGTTGAACTACTAGTTGCATCAACTAGAATTTTATTTTAGTGTCCATCAGATCAAGGAAGGGAAAAATATCTCATTTGCATGGCTAAAATTAGAGGGCCATGCACTGACTTTGTGGGAGAGCCACACGAAAACCCTAAGGTTGGAGGGAGAGCCTCTAGCGACTAAGTGGGAATGTTTCAAAACCTCATTAAGTCGCATTTTTATCCCATTGGGTACATGGAGGACCAAGGGATCTGGTGGTGTTACTTTAGGCAAATCTAGGCCAAAGAGTGCATGAGTACACCACATAATTGAGAAAGATGGCTATAATATTGGGTACCTCTCCAAAGAACCCAGATGTACTCCTTAAGTATTTTAGGGGTCTACACTACCATATGCATGAGCAAGTGATGTTTTTCAAGCCCAAATCAGTGGATGAGGCTTGTGGACAAGCACAGTACCTGGAGAACATAGGCCTGAATAGAGTGCAATCAAGTGGATTGAAGTAGAAGGAGAAACAAGACACATCTAAGGAGGGGAAGAAGAAGAAAAAAGGGGGAAAATATAAGAATACGACAACTACAACACACCAGTGCAATGATCCTAGCAACCACTACAAAATTGATGGCCATACAAAGGGGAAGTGTTGGAAGTTGCATCCAGAACTAAAACCAAAGAACAAGAAAAAGTAAAACAAGAAGAATCTCATGGACACTAATTCGAGCAACCAAGTTGACAGCAACTAAGATGTGGATGATAAGATCTTATGTACATCAGTACAGAAGGCGGTGAATCTGAGTAGACTTGAACAACAGGAAGAGAAAGAAATGACTAAACTCTTCCATACAAAGATATAGGTCAAGAAGACAAATATTGATGCACTCTTTGACTCGGGATCGTAGGAAAATCTCATTGCAGCATAGTGGGTTAGGAAGTTGGGGTTGGAAGTTCATGATCATCCAAACCCATATCCATTGGGATGCGTAAATAAGGATGAAAAGCTAAAGGTAACAAAACAATGTAGAATTATATTTTCTATCAATGTTGATTTTGTTGATGAAGTAGATCTAGATGTAGTTCCCCTTGATGTATGTGAATTTGTATTTGGGAGTCCATACATGTACATGAGAGATGAAATATTCATGAGGAGATCCAATCAATACTGACTCATCAAGGATGGAAAATCGTTCATCATCAACGTGCACAAAGGAAAGTTGAAATTTTCACTAGTAAGTGCCAATCAAGCCAAGAAATTGATCAGTTCTATCAAGAAGTATGTTTTTTTTTTTTTTGAAGAGAAATCTAGTCTGAAGAGGAGTTAATAAGAGGAAAGGAATCCCTGGAGGGGTGCATTAAGAAATAAAAAGAAAAATTGAATGAGTTTTTATATGATTACAAGGATTTGTTTCGAGAGCCTAAATGGTTACCATCTAAGAGAGAAGCAAAGCATGATATCCAGCTATTGTTGGATTCCCCATTGCCATATATTGGGTTGTAGAGGAAGTTTGTTATAGAAGAAAGTGAGGTGAAGAAACAAGTGCAGAAACTTTTGGAACATGGTGTCATTTGACCTATTACAACACCATGTGGGCCACCCATCATCATTGTGCCAAAGAAGAATGGGACTTGGTGGATGTGTATATATTACGGGGCGTTGAATAAAATCATGTTCAAGAATAGATACCCCCTATCTCCGCATTTAATAAAATCCCCTATTTGTGCCTACTAGTCCTTTGGAAATCTTTCCAAAGAATTTATGGGAGGATTACTGAAAACCAAGAAGGGACATGAATACTTGTTCCAGGTAGTTGATAGGTTCAGCAAGATGTGTGTTTTGATACCCTGTAAAAATACCATCAATGGGCAAGAAGAAACAAAAATTTTCTTTGGACAGGTATGGGTGCAATTTGGGATACCAAGGAGCATCATTTTAGACAGGGATACATGATTTATCAGTGCATTCTAGACTACATTGTGGGAGAATATGGACATGAAGTTGAAGAGATCTAAAACATTCCATCCACAGAAAAATGAGCAGATAGAAGTAGTCAACAAGAATTTGGTGCAGCTTATGAGGGGATACAACTAGAAGCATCTCAAAACCTAAGATGAAAATATGGTATACATACAACATTCTTATAATAGAGAGGTCCTCACTTCTATAGGAAATTACCCATTTGAGACTTATTTTGGATATTTTTCACCTTCAACTTTCAATATTGCATATGGGTAGCAAGGAAGAGTTAGGGAAGATAATACAAGATATGCTTATAGGGATGGAAAAATGATAGAGAAGATCATACAGATTGATCCAAATTTATGCAAGAATGAAACTGAATACAGAAATAACCATAAACATCGAGATGCAGCGGAAATAATGCTTCATTTCATTAATATCAAATAATAGAAATATGCTTACAGACATAATGGAAATAAAATAGCTAGCGTGCCGGGAGCGAATCTCTGAGAAGAGATGTGGCGGATACATACCTCTAAACTATGTTAAAATGAGGCCCGAGGACCTATTTATTATTGATAAAACAATGGAGAACTCTAAACTTCCAAAAACCTAACCCTAGGAGATGAAGAGCCAAAACTATGGGCCCCGTTTGGGTAAATTGGTGTTTCAACTTCTCGGGGTCGTAACTATGGCATACTATCTCTGTTTGATGAACATGATACATCGTTAGAAATATCTATCCAAGGACTACAAATAATGTTGTGAATTTCAATTTCAAAATGAAATCATATTCTCCGGAGGCGCGATGCCCAAAAAAATGTCGTTTAGGGCCTCAAAATGGCTCCAGAAGTTCAGGACCCGAAAAACTGCTAAAAATAGTAAGTTGTGCTGCAACTAAAAAACTGAAAGAACTGATGGTGGGGGTTCAAATAGAATAGTTTGGTGGCCACCAATATCCACCTGGATCACTAAGGCCCCAAAACGGCTCCGGGAGTGCACGACCCGAAAACCTGCTAAAAATAGTAAGTTGTGCTGAATGTGAAAAGCTGCAAGAATTGATGGTGCAAGTCCAAATGGAATAGGTCGGTGGCCACCGATATCCACATGGATCATTCCTCCCTCCTTAGGAAGAAATGGTCCCCATTGCATTGAGGTCCTTGTTAGATTTGTCTGAGATGTCATGGACCTGCGAGCGGAAATGCTAGATGCGTTTAGTAAATTTTGTTTCTTTATCAGCCTTAGAAAGTACATGTGTGCATTTTGTCTGTGTATTCGCATGAGATATGGCAACATCTGGCAGTGGTGCGTCGGGGGTTAGATCAATGCAGTGTTCATCCTAATGGTGTAGAGGAACCTCTATGAGTGAGGAGAAGATTTCCTCGTATTCCTCCCTAACTTTGTCCATCTGCTGCAGCTGTGCAGGGGAACCCAATTTCGAGGCTATGACCATAATATTATTCTTTCCCTGTGAGCGATTTGTAAGGAAAATAAATTTCCTGGTTTGGCAAACAATCTTATTACTGTGTTGTTTTGCAATAGTAAAAGAGATGACAGGAGGCGGTACTACCTCCGGTATCTTGTACAGGTTATTTCCCAAAGTAATAACAACAACACAAGGCCTAGACTCATACATAGCATGTCACCTCCACAAGTATGGTTGGCCCGATAATAAATCAGCTACATCAAGAGGAGAAACATCACACAATACCTCATCCGTGAATGGCTTGATATTGTATGGAAGGCGGCACTGCTGGCGGATGCAGAGATCTCTCCTTGGGTGGAGCTACCCGATGGTATACAGCTGCGGGTGTCCTATGGTCTGTAGGCCAAGCCACTTCATGACCTCTACTAAAATGAGGTTCTTTTGGCTTCCACTATCGACAAGAAATTGAAGCAGAGAACCCTTCACCCACATCTATGAATGGAAGAGGTTCTCCCCCTCCTCTGGATCCTCCCTATGGATCTTGGTGGTGGCAAAAATGGCATTAGGATTCACATCAATGATCTACTTCCCTTTGTCATTTATTTTTTCTGGTTCTGACTCAGGATCATAAAATGCATCTGATTTGGGTGCCTTTAGTTCGGCCACCAATCACTATTTGGCCCAAAACTCGTTTGTGCTGTGAGTGGGGCTGTTATGAAATTCACACCACTTCCCTGTGTCCTTCTTTGGATTTATGGTGTTGTTCTGAGTCGCTTTGCTTTGGCCTTGCCCCTTGTTCTTCGGTTCGGAGGCACCTTTCAGATTCACATATCCAAAGTCTCACTTCTTCTGCTTAAATTTTTTCTCGATCTTGGCAGCGTAGCAGTATGTCGTGCCAAGCGATGTAATGCTGAGGAACTCCATTTCCTCCTGAATTTGTTTGTGCAAACAGCCGTGGTACTTAAGCACCAAATGTCTCTCTAAATCTTTAATACCCAACTTTATGTGTAGGGTATGGAACAGATTTTTCAGTTCGTGCACATCTTGATCCCTTTGTTGCCACAACGTGGTCCATTGGATGTATTTTTCCTCATAGCTTCCCAAGAGGTAATATTGTTCCTTGATGCCATCTCGAATAGAATTCCAAGTGGGTGTGGCCGAGAACAGAGAGGGTTCCCCTTCTTCCTCTTGCTCACAGTAGGTTTCCCACCAATCTTTAACATGGAAGGTAGCTTTGAGGAGTGCAAAATAATATTTTCTCAGTCATAGAAATCAAGGACTGAGAAATACCCTTCCAGAAAATTCAACCATCTATCTATGGCATCTGCATATATTTGGCCTTCAAATATAGGAATTCTAAATTTTACCTGTACCTTGAAGGGAGTGGTGCCTCCAGAGTGGCTGTTGGATGCAGATGCGTCGTAGGTGGGCAGTCATTGAAGGATATTAGGAATGTTATCCATCATCGTGTTCCTTTGTTTCTCAAGGGCCTCCTTGAGAAATATTTTGATAGGATCTCTTGCTCCCTCGTCTTTCTTTTCTTTCACCATGGGAGGTCGTCAAGGTTTGCGAGGATGATCTTGGAAGGGTTCAACCAGATCAAGCCCTAACTCCTTATACCCTGATCGCGTTGGGGACATGCAAATAAAAACAAAGAAAGAGCATACTGCTTTGATACCACAGATCCAGATTTATGCAGGAAAGCAATAGAATATAGAAATAACCATAAAAGTAGAGATGCAGTGTAAATAATGCTTCATTGCATTAATATCAAATAACAAAAATATGCTTATAGACATCATGGAAATAAAAAGCTAGGGTGCTGGTAGCGAATCTCTGAGAAGAGATGTGGCGGCTATAGACCTCTGAACTATGTTACAGTGAGGCTCAAGGGCCTATTTATTATTGAGAAAACAATGGAGAACTCTAGACGTCCAAAAACCTAACCCTAGGAGATGAAGAGCCAAAACTATGGGCCCCGTTTGGGTAAATTAGTGTTTCAACTTCCCGGGGTCGTAACTTTGGCATACTATCTCCGTTTGACGCACATGATACACCGTTAGAAATATCTATCCAAGGAATACAACTGCTGCCACAAATATCAATTTTAGAACGGAATCATATTCACTTGAGGTGCAATGCCCAAAAAACACCGCTTAGGGCCTCAAAATGGCTCCAGAAGTTCAGGACCTGAAAAACTACTAAAAATAGTAAGTTGTGATGAAACTTAAACACTAAAAGAACTGATGGTGGGGGTTCAAATGGAATAGGTGAGTGGCCACCAATATCCACCTGGATCATTAAGGCCCCAAAACAGCTCCGGGAGTGCAAGACCCAAAAACCTGCTAAAAATAGTAAGTTGTGCTGAATCTGAAAAGCTGCAAGAATTGACGGTGCGGGTCCAAATGGAATAGGTGGGTGGCCACCGATATCCACCTGGATCATAGATCCATATACAAGTACATGAAACACTACAGAAGTTGTAGGAGAATATAAGGCTAGCCATGATCAGCACAAAATAGATAAGTCATTCAAGGTAGGAGAAAAATTATGGTTACAATTGAACAAGGACTGGTTGTAGGGGTCTGGTAATAAAATCAAGGCTCTGAGGTATGGTCCCTTTGAGATACTAGAACAAGTGGGTGATAATGCCTATCAACTTATTTTACCACCGTATATGCACATTTAATCAGTTGTGAATGTTGATAATTTTAAACTCTATGAGCCTTTAATTCTAGATAAAGAAGAGGAACAAGTCCTACATTTTGTGGAGGATTTGGCATCAAAGAATAAGACAGAGTTGAAATAAGATACATATTTGTAGAAGACATCTAGAACAAAAATACAGGGGCAACATGACCTTTGGGAGATTGGGTTGAAGGGACAAATTTCTAGGAAAAGCTAAATGGTACACCAAAGAGAAGGTGGAGGAAAACTTTACTCACCTCATTCAGTAAAATATTTTTGTGACCAAAATCATCCCAAAAAAGGGAGGTGTGATTTGAAGTGGATCATTATATTTTTTTACATCCATATCAATGCATTTGGAGAGGAAAAAGTGGAGGAATCAGCTCATGGGACCATTTTTAGCGGCGAGACCCAACTTGGCGAAACATAGTCTGAAACCTTCTAGGAGTGTTTTGAGGAATCAAATGACATTTTATTGGGGTAATTTTTTTATTTCTTTGGTACAAAAAAAATCATGCTATTATACATTCATAGATCTTTCCAATGGTGCAATAAGCGCGTCAATAAGAGTCTATATGCAAAAGTTATGCCACTCAGAAGTTGACCTTCCTGTTTTCACACCTATAGTTCGGGAGGATGTCGTGTCAGCCCCCATTATTCATGGAAAAGAGGTTATCCATGTTTTTTTTATGTAAAAGACTCTAGATTCTATATTTTATCTCTAATTAAGAGTTGATGTAGTCAAAATTATCCACTAGTAGGCTATCGGGCTATATTATAATCGAGCAACTAGGAGGAAGAGGCATTCCATTTTTTCTTGAGAATTTTGTTCCATAGTTGAGCAAAGATAGCTAGGAAAGATAGGAGGTAGAGGACACAGAGAGGATATGTGAATTGTAGCATCCTACGGGCCATAGGAATTACTTCTTTGTACATATAGCCATAGTTATAGACAGAGAAAGAGAGCAAAGCAACCTCACCTTCCAGTTGGGTTTTCTCCTGAAAGGGATTATTAGAGAGCATATATTGTGTCTTACTTGTGTGTGAAATTATTTTTTTGTTATCTACTTTTTTTCATAATTTATATATGCATGCATGCACTAATTACAGTTAAATATACAGATCTTAAGGTTTAATAAAACTCTAATAGTGTAAAATTACACTATTTTAATATATTATTATTAGATCCATTTTGACGAACTATCCAATGGAATATCCATGATAGTTGACTGATCATTTGGTATTAGATCTAGTTTCTTTAGGTATTCTTATGGAGATTGCAGGGATCTAGATTGGCGGGGCTTAAAATTGTAAAACTGTAACCATGGCCAAAGAATTTGTAAACGAACCTCATGATCTTTCAGAGGTGAGGTTTTCGTGGCTCGAACAACAAGTCGCAGATATAAACCACAATATAAACCTCCTCATGGTAGGCCTAATCAATAAGTTGGGGATATTTGGAGAATATTTGGGTTCGAATGGAGAGGAAAAATCAAGATGGGGAACATAAGATCAGGGAGAAACATAGAACCAGCCAAAGAAAGAGTCTGAAAATGATCAATGCAGTTCGACTATCTTGAATAAAGCATAGTCCCTGTTTAAAGTGGAAGTAAAATTTTATATCAAGTCGTACCATGGCGAGATCGATGTTTTGAAGTTGGACCACTAGTGGGAGAGCCCCACAGAAATCCTAAGGTTGGAGGGAGAACCAATAGTGAATAAGTGGAAATATTTAAAAACACTCATTAAGTCATAAAGTTTATCCCATTGGGTACATGGAGGACCAGTGGATCAGAGAGCCTAAAGTGTTACAACCTAAGATAGAATTGTATTGGAATCATGATTGTCATTAGAAAAAAACCCATAGGTGTTAGTCTTTGCTAGAATCACCAGAGTTAGGATCCATGAGAGGCGGTTAGTCCATGTGATGAAACACACGGGGATTGTTGAACCCAATGTCCAACAATCTCCCCCCCCAACGTGAGCCGGGTGAGTTTCGAACTTGAGATATGTCGCTCTGATACCACTTTTTGGAATCACGATTGTCATTAGACCAAAACCTACATGTGTTATTCTTTGCTACAATCACCAAAGTTAGGATCCATGAGAGGCAGTTATTCCACGTCGCGAAACACGGGGAGAGTTGAACCCAATGTCCAATAAAGTGGAGCATGAGATCCATCTCTGCCTACTCGTCCTTGGGAAAGCATTTCTATGGAATTTGTGGGAGTTTTACCCAAAACTAGGAATGGACATGACTACCTCTTCATGGTAGTTTACAGGTTCAGTAAGATGTGTGTTCTGATGCCATGTTAAAATTCCATCGGCAGGAAAGAAGCAAAAAATGTTTTCTCTGGACAGGTCTGGGTGCACTTTGGGATATCGAGGAGCATCATTTTAGATAGGGATACAATATTTCTTAGTGCATTCTAGACTACATTGTGGGAGAAAATGGACATGAAGTTGAAGAGATCTACAACATTCCATCCACAGACAGATTGATAGAAAAAAGTAGTCAACAGAACATTGGTTCAGCTTTTGAGGGGATATAAGTAGAAGCGTCAGAAAAATTAAGATGAAAATCTAGTATATATAAAACATTCTTATAACAGAGAAGTCCACACTTCTAGAGTAAATTCCCCATTTGAGAGTTGTTTTGGATATTTCCCACCTTCAATTTTGGATATTGCATATGGGTAGGAAGGAGGAGTGAGGGAATATCTTACAAGAGATGCTTTGAGGGCTGAAAAATTATAGATAATATCATATAGGTCCATCTACAGGTAAAGGAAACACTGGATATGTCAGAGGATAAATATAAGGCAAGGAATGATCAACATAGAATAGAGAAGTCATTCAAGGTGAGAGACATAGTATGGTTACATGTGAACAAGGAGAGGTTGTAGGGGCCTAGTAAGAAAATCAAGGATCTAAGGTATGGTCCCTTTGAGATACTATAAAAGGTTGGTGATAATTCCTATTGAATTAGTTTACCACCGTATATGCGCATTTACTCAGTTGTGAATGTCGATAATTTGAAACTCTATGAGACTTCCATGCTAGATCAGGAAGAGGAAAAATTCCTACCTTCTGTGGAAGATTTGGAACCAGAGGATGAGGTAGAGTTGATAGAAGATACAATTTTTCATAAGAGTTCTAGAACAAAAAGAGAGGGGCAGCATTAACTTTGGAAGGTTGGGTTGAAGGGACAAATTTCCAGGCAAAGTTAAATGGTACACCAGAGAGAAGGTGGACGAAAAAATTCCTCACCTCATTTAGTAAAATATTTTGGGGACCAAAATCCTCCCAAAATGAGGAGTTGTGATCCAAATTGGATCATTATATATTTTGTTATCCATCTCTATGCATTTTGTGAGGAAAAAATGGAGGAATCATCTCATGGGACCATTTTTACCAACGGGACCTAATTTGGCGAAACGAAGTTTGATACCTTCCAGGAGCATTTTGAGGAATAAAACAACGTTTTCTTAGGAAAAAAATTAGTCTCTTTGTTTAAAAAAATTTCATTTTATTATGCACTCGAATATCTTTCCATTGATGCAAGAACTTTGTCAATCAGAGTCTATATTCAAAAGTTATGCCACTCAGAAGTTGACCTTCTTTTTTTCACACCTATAGTTCGAGAGGATGCCGCGTCAACCCCCATTATACATGGAAAAGGAGATAGCCATGTTTTTTAATGTAAAAGACTCTAGAGTGTATTTTTTAACTCTAATTAAGAGTTTATGTAGTGAAAAGTAACCAATAGTAGGCTATTGTGCTATATTATAACCGAGCCACTAGGAGGAAGAGGGATTCCATTCTTTTGAGAGTATTTTGTTCCATAGTTGAGCAAAGATAGCCAGTGGAGATAGGAGGTAGAGCACACATATAGGGTCTGTGCACTATAGCAACCCACAGGCCATAGGCATTACTTCTTTGTACTTGCAGCCATATTTCCAGATAGAGAAAGAGAGCGAAGTGACCTCATCTTGTAGTTGAGTTTTCTCCTGAAAGGGTTTCTTATAGAGAATATCTTGTGTCTTATGTGTGTGCAAGCTTTATTTTGAATTCTCTACTTTTCTGCATAATTTATATTCACATGCATGCACTAATTACATTTAAATCTAGAAATCTTAAAGTTTAATAAAATTTTAATAGTGTAAAATTCTAGTATTTTAATATATTATTATCAGATTTGTTTTGACGAACTGTCTAGTGCAATATCCATGGAAGTTTATGGATAATTTGGTATCAGAGCTGGTTTTTTGGGGTATTCTTGTGGAGATTTCAGGGATCTAGATTAGCGGGGTTGAAAATTGTAAACCAGTAACCATGGCTAGTGAATATGTAAATGAACCTCGTGATCCTGTAGAGATGAGGTTTTCGTGGATCAAAAAAAAAGTCACGGATATAAAACACAATGTAAAACTCCTCATGGAAAAACTAATAAATAATTTGGGGATATTTGGAGAATATGGGGGTTTAAATGGAGAGGACAAATCAAAACGGGGAACATAATTTCGGGCATAAACATAGAACTAGCCAAAGAAAGAGCTTGAAAACGATCAACCCAGCTCGAGTGTGGTGAATCAATCACGGACCATACATAAAGTGGAAGTAAAAGTTGATATCAAGCCATACCATAGCAAGATAAATTCTCTAAATCTGAATCACTAGTTGCAGCGAATGGAATTTTATTTTAGTGCCCATTAGATCGAGGAAGGGCAAATATCTCATTTGCGTGGATGAAATTGGAAGGCCATGCACTGACTTGGTGGGAGAGCCACACAGAAACCCTAAGGTTGGAGGGAGAACCTCCAGTGACTAAGTGGGAAGATTTCAAAACCCTCATTAAGTCATAGTTTTATCCCATTGGGTACATGGAGGACCATTGGATCTAGTGGCATTACTTTAGACAAAATTCGGGCCAAAGCATGGAGGAGTACACCAAAAAATTTAGAAAGATAGCTATAATGTTGGTTATCTCTCCTAAGAACCAAGATGTACTCCTCAAATATTTGGGGGGTCTTCACCGCCATCTATATGAGAAAGTGATGTTGTTCAAGCCAAAATTGGTGGACGAGGCTTGTGTACATGCATAGTATCTGGAGAAAATAGGCTTGAAGAGAGAGCAATAAAATGGATCGAAGCAGAAGGAGAAACAAGACACTTCTAAGGATGGGAAGATGAAGAAAAAATGGGTAAAATATAAGAAGAATAAAACCACAACACACCAATGTAAATATCCTAGCAACCAATACAACATTGATGGGAATAAAGAGGAGAAGTGTTGGGAGTTGCATCCAAAACTAAACCCGAAGAAAAAGAAAATCAGATATGGATGAGAATATCATTAGTACGTCAATATAGAAGGAGGTGAATCTGAGTAGCGTTCAACAGCAACAAGAGAAATAAATAACCAAACTCTTCCATATAAATATACAGGTCAAGAAGACAAAGATTGATGCGTTGTTTGACTCAAGATCACAGGAGAATCTCATTGGAGTAGAGTTGGTCAAGAAGTTGGGGCTGGAAGTTTGTTATCAATATCCAAGCCCATATCCATTAGGATGGGTAAATAAGGATGCAGAGCTGAAGGTAACAAAACATTGTAGAATTAGATTTGCTATCAGTGTTGAATTTATTGATGAAGTAGATCTACATGTGGTTCCCCTTGATGTATGTGGAGTCATATTTGGGAGTCCATACATGTATATGCAAGATGCAATATTCATTAGGAGAGCTAATCAGTATCAGCTCTTCAAGGATGGAAAATCATTCATCATCAACGCACACAAAGGCAAGTCAAAAATTTCACTAGTAAGTTCCAATCAAGCCATGAAATTGATTATTTCAAGCAAGAAGTATGTTTTATTGTTTTTAAGAGAAAGTCAGTATGAAGAGGAGTCGATAAGTTGCAAGGAATCCCTTAAGGGGTCCACTAAGAAATAAAAACAAAAATTGGAGGATTTGTTACAAGCATACAAGGATGTGTTCTGAGTGCCTAAAGTCTTACCACGTAAGAGAGAAGTGGAGCATGAGATCCAGCTTTTTCCAAACTCCCCATTACTAAATATTGGGTTGTACATGAACTCTGTTATAAAAGAAAGTGAGGTGAAGAAACAATTGGAGAAGCTACTAGAACAGGGTGTCATTCGACCAAGTACATCACCATGTAGTTCACCCATCATCATTGTGTGAAATAATGATGGCACTTGGCATATGTGTATAGACTACATAGTGTTGAATAAAATCATGCTCAAGAAAAAATAGCCCCTACCCAGGATAGATGATATTCTAGATCATTTGTAGCAATAAAAGTACTTCACCAAGTTGGACTTGAAGTCTGTATATAACCATGTTCTATTCAAAGAAGAAGATACATGGAAGATCGCCTTCAAAACCAGGCAAGGTTTGTATGAGTGGTTAGTTATGCCTTTCGTCCTATGTAATGCATTAACTACATTTATGAGATTAATGAATGATGTATTGCACCCTTTTACGGATTTATATGTTATTGTCTATTTGGATGATATACTAGTATGTAGTGCCACCTAGGAGGAGCATATGCCACATTTGATGCAGGTGCTGGAAACATTGAAGAAACACCAACTACTAGAAAATCTAAAGAAGTGCAAGTTTGCATAAAAGTCTTTGGTGTATCTGGGGTATGTGATCGGTGGAGGAGAGCTCTAGATAGATCCTTCTCAAATTGAGGCCATCATGGAATTGTCAGAGCCTACTAATGTTTCTGAGGTTAGTAGTTTAATTGGGGTAACACATATCCTGAGGAAATTAATAGCCTCATTTTCAATGGTATCAACACCGCTCCATGCCATAACAGCAAGTGGAAAGAGTTTCAAGTGGGGAAAAGGTCAACAGAGGGATTTTGAGGAGTTAAAGAAGAATATTAGTCAAGCACTAGTTATGGAATTACCAAACTTTTAGGTCCTTTTGAAGTGGAGATAGATGCGAGTGAGTATGTTATGGGAGTTGTCTTGAAGCAGGGAGGAAGGCATGTATGTTACCATTCTGAAGTTTTTGATGGGGCATTTCTTAACTTCCCTACCTACGATAAGGATCTCTATAACATGGTGAATGTTGTGAAGAATTGGAAGCACTATATGATGGGAAAGGAGGTAGTAATCCACACAGATCCCCTATCATTACAATACTTGAAAGCCTGAGTTAGCTACAACAGACCAGGCATTACAAGTGGATGGGGTTTTTACAACAGTTTTATTTGGTGATCAAGTATAAGAAGCGAAAAATAAATAAGTTGGCCGACATGTTTTCAAGGCCACCCACATCAAATATTACACCTTGGGGACTCTTAAGCACATGGATCCATTCACCCATGATGCATACAAAGAGGCATATTCAGAGGATGAGGAATTCAGGGAGGTGTATCAATAGTTGCAGAGTTAGAGTCATGTGCACGATGATGACAACATCATTGACTACCATATCTATGATGGGTTACTCTATAAGCTGGATAAGATATGTGTTCCTAAATGTGACTGATTGTAGTTGATTAGAGAGGCTCACACCTTCATGGTTGCAGGGCACTTTGGTGTAGGGAATATCGTCGCTAACTTGTATAGGTATGTGTATTGGCCCAAGATGCAAGAGCATGTAGCTAGGTTTATAATAGGATGCATGCTTTGTTGTACCATCAAGCCTAACAACAGGAAATAGGGTCTATGTCATCCCTTATCTATGCATACCCTTCCTTGGGAAAGAATTTCTATGGACTTTGTGGGAGGTTTATTGAAAACCAGGAAGAGACATGACTACCTGTTCGTGGTAACTGAACGGTTCAATATCAAGATGTGTGTTCTAAGCCCTCTAAAAAGACCATCAGCGAGAAAGAAGCAACAAACGTATTCTTTGGATAGGTTTGGGTGAAATTTGGGATACCAAGGAGAATCATTTTAGATAGGGATAAATTATTTCTCAATTCATTTTGGACTACATTGTGGGAGAATATGGACACAAATTTATAGAGATATATAATGTTCCATCCATAGGCACATGGAAAGAGAGAAGTAGTCAACAAGACTTTGGTGCAAATCCTGAGGGGATACAACCAGAAGCATCAGAAGACCTAGGATGAAAATATGGTATATATACAAAATTATTATAATAGAGTAGTCCACACTTCTACAAGAAAGTCCCCATTTGAGACTTGTTTTGGATATTTTCCACCTTCACCTCTATATATTGCATATGGGCAACAAGGAGGAGTGAGGGAAGATCTTATAGGAGATGCTTTGAGGGCTGAAAATTTTATAGGGATGATCAGGAAGATCCATTTACAGGTACAGGAAAAACTTCAAAAGTCACAGGAGAAATATAAGGTAAGGCATGATCAACATAATACAAAGAAGTTATTCAAGGTGGGAGACAAATTATGGTTACAATTAAACAAGGCTAGTTGTCGGGGCCTTCTAAAAAATCAAGGCTCTAAGGTATGGTCCCTTTAGATACTGGAAATGGTGGGTGATAATTCCTATCAACTTTTTTTACCAGCGTATATGCATATTTACTCAGTTTTGAATGTTAATAATTTGAAACTCTATGAGTCGTCCATGCTAGATCAAGAAGAGGAATAGGTCCTACCTTTTATGGAGGATTTGGCACAAGAAGCTCAGGCAGAGTTGATAGAGGATATAGTTTTTCAGAAGAGATCCATAACTACAAGATAGGGTTAGCATGAGCTTTGGCATATTGGGTTGAAGGGACAACTTCCAGGCAAAGCTAAATGGTACATGAGAGAGAAGGTGGAGGAAATAATTCCTCACCTCATTTAGTAAAAGCTTTTGAAGACCCAAATCCTCCCAAAATGGGGAGGTGTGATATGAATTGGATCATTATATTATATTTCATCCATCTCGATGTATTTGGAGTGGAAAAAGTGGAGGAATCAACTCATGGGATTGTTTTTACTGACGGGACCCAATTTGGAAAAACAAGGTCTGAAATCTTCTAGGATCATTTTTAGGAATCAAACAAATTTTTTTGGGGGTAAAAAAAATTCAATTTTTTTAACACATTTTAATGCTATTTTATACTCATATATCGTTCCAATGCCATAAGAATCACGTCAATCAGAGTCCATATGCAAAATTTATGCCACTCATAAGTTGACCTTCCTATTTTCACATGTAATATTCCAAATTTTACATCTGTTTATTGGAATATTAGAGTTCTTACTTATCTTGCTTAACGAAGTAAATAAATGGGTGGAGGGACCCATAACCCCTTAAGATGAATAAATCCACTCCTAAGAGTGTGAACATGGTTAGTTAGCTCATAAATCTACATCATGGAATAGTGGAGAAGCTTATTAATGAATCAAAGAGTGGGGATCAAGCATCATTAATAAGAAGAACATGGAGAGATGAAGGAGTCAAATAAGATCATGGAGAAATCAAAGTAAGATCATAGAGAAATAAATGATGAGATGATGAAGTAGTGAATTAGTGCACACGTGATGGAGAAAGTGAACATTTAATGCATAGATCATGGAGATCGTGGAGAGACAGTGTAATCAACATGGAGACCTATCTCCACATGTGCAGCGCAGTTATGAGGTGGGAAAAGACATGGGAAGGTTCAAAAACTATATAATGAATATGAAGGCAACATTAGAGGAAGGCTTGTATTATTTATTTTGGATATGTTTAGATCTAGATTTTTCATGTGACATTTTTATGCACGCTTATGTTGTTTAGCTAAGTCTGCAGTGATTTTTAGCACAGGGTGTTCCCAAGCAGGAATCACACCCTTACCCATGGGGGATTTCAAGTGCCTACTCTAGGAAGGTTATTCTGAGCTGCCATTCATCATTAGGTATTGGCGCCACATTGTTCCTACTTTCTGCAGCCCATACATCTTTAGAAATAATGCATTTCTGCATCAGGGTTTGAGAGGAGGAGGTTGTCCTTTAGTATTTCAGCTAAGGAACCAGTGAATAATTCATAAAATCACCTTGAAATTCAATATTAGCATTCCATAACTTCAGATCTGTATCAGGAATCAAGCCAAACATATAAAACCTCCATGTAGCAGCAGTCCCATAAAGGATTGTACAGTCCATTCCTGTAGATCCTTTGGAGGAGGGAAGTTTCCAGTACTTCAGAAGGAAATCTAGTGAGGGATCTTCCCCTCACTTTGTACTTATCATTTCCATCATTCTTGAGTTGAATAGACTTATTTTGTAGTAGGAATCAGCCTCTCCCTCCCATACAGTGCAATTTTTCAAGTTGTTGTGTATGCAGCAGTTGTTATCTTGAGAGGAGGAAGAAGAAGCTAGATCTCAAGCTTATAGATTGGAGATCTAAAGGAGGGATCAGCCCTCAAAGCATAGATCAAATATTCAACACCTCATAGCCATATTACATCAGTTTATGCTTCAAATTTTCATAACCCAGCAGTCAAGGGGTCAAACCCTAGGAGGGTGAATTTATGATCTTCTTAGATCTAGATTTCCTTTCTGGGTTATCTTGGATTTCCATCATAGTGCCCAGATCTACAATCTTGGCATCATTAGAGCTCCAAAGCACCATAAATCTGCATTTCCCTTTCAGCCAGCAGTTGTAAGATTATCATTAGTTGAAAGGGCATCGTAGTATACAGCTTCCAGCAGCTCCAATTACGCAGTGCCTGCTTTGGCATGATTTCGGGATCATTCTAGGCCACTTTCTTAGCTCGAGTGCTTCTATTTTATGCAATGTTGTAATTATAATCCATCTCCACATAACAAAATGGCTCACTTATTTTTTCTATATATGTGTTGATCATAACTTATGTGTACATAATTTGTTGTTTCAAATATTGTGTTTTTTTATTACTGCATTCTCCCTTTTGGGATATTACAATGGTATCAGAGCATGATCTTTGGCTTAGCTTATAGAAATTCTTGACAACATATGAAAAGAAGATAGTAGATATCTGTAAATAATGGAGGGATTAAGTTCAGATTCATCTCTTTTTAGAACTATGAAGGATATCTCCAAGGAGATCAATAAAATGAAGAGAGAAAGTCAAAGAGAAACCTCGAGAAGGTTTTAGAATGAATAAGGTCCTAGTACTTCTTATCAGCAGCAAAGAAGACCAGATAATCATAGAGCTCCTCAAAGATCTACTATGCCCACTTTCTTTGAAGGGGAAAGTGAATGGTATGGATATAGAAGAAATTCTTAGCCCGAAACTCATGAGACTCTAAGTGTATATCTTGAATAGTACAAATCACAGTCTAGAACATTCAAGGAGAATCTAACTCTCCAACAAATTTTCTAACTCAAGGAATAACATATATCATACAATAGTAATATAAGGAAGAGGCGGAATAGATTCTATTTGCTTACATTTGATGGATCTTCCTCAAGCACTGCAAAGGCTTGGAGGAAAGAGTTAGATGCATTCTTCAGACTACATCCTGTAGCTAAGAAAGAGGTTGTACAAATTGCATCTCTTCACCTTCAAGGTGAGGCAAATGAATGGTGGTTTGGTCAGATGGAGCATGCAAAGGCGACTTGATATTCAGATTTATTTCAAAAGATAAGGAAGAAGTTTTATAGGATGAAACTGGGGACATTTCACAAAGAGAAATTTCCTTAGAAGCCAATGGAGAATTTCATTCTTCTCACTATGGACAAAGAGTCACTACATTCACCACTAGCTGCAGAAGTACTTGTATCAGGAAGAGAGACACTTGCATATTTTCAAGGTAGTCTTAAGATTTTTACATATAGAGTCCCAAGAATGATTCAGGAGATGCATGATGAAGAGGAGGTAGATTACAGCGTTGGTACATTAATAGAAGAGAAACCATCACTCTTACCAGCAGTTGGAGAGACCATTGTCCTGGTTGAAGGAACTCTTGTGGTATTGCATGATGTTCCCAAACATCAGTTGGTCCAAGGTTTGAAATCATTTCCATCCCATATTGTTTCAGTACCTTTTATTGACGCTTGTGGGGACATTCCATCAAGGCCATTTCATAACCAAGGATTAGAGCAACATGCTGATTTGAAGCAGCAACTTATCAATGTGCAGAGGACCCTTGATCTGCTCAAGGAAAAGATGAAGAGCTATCCCAGTTTGTCATTGTTGAGCTACACTCAACCCTTTGAGTTGAAGTGTGGAGTTTCAGAAGATGGGATGAGTATGACCCTATATACAATGCCTAGCTATGAGTTCAACATTGTGCCTTGCCATGAGGCAAAAGATACATCATCATGGGAATCAGCATCGCTATTAATGAGCAGCAGTGATGATAATAGGACCCATTCATTGTTGGAGCATTCAAATGGCAACTTCACTCATGAATAATTGGAGAATCAGATGATAGATGGTGGAAATCTTAATATGGGAAATATTTTTCCTTTTCAAGATGACACTTTCTCAATAAGAATCTCACAGTTCAAAGAGAAACTTATACCTAAAACATATTCATAACCTTGTGAGTTTTGGAGGGCCAATGATAAGAGGATCTCATCGAGAGATGTCATGGGAGGTGCACATCAACATATCGTGGAGTGAAAATATCTTCAACAGTTTGAGCAGGTTGGTGTCCTACAATGGGAGGATACCAAGTTTATACAAAATGATATCCATCACCCAATTTGGGATGAATGGATGTTGATGTGGAGAAATAGGTTGCAATAATACTTGCAAGACTATGAGACAGGACAACAAAAAGCTCGATTGTGCTAGTTGGTCTTGGATGAGTATGGCTACTACCCAACATCACACATTTCCATGATCTGTGCCTTGCAAAACACTGATGAAATGAAGGAGGAGGCATGGCGGTGCTGGTTGCTCTTGGGTGAGTATGGTTACTACCGAATGGTTCGTATTTCCTTGACTCATGCCTTGCATATCAATGACATAATGTAGCAGAATAAGGCATGGTTACTTTGGTTGTTCTTGAGAGATTTTGGCCATCATGTGACATCTCGCATGTTTATGTGTTTTGTATTTTTTGTAATGTGGCATAACACTCTCATGATGGGTGACAATGGAGTTTTTTTGTATTGGGCTAATATGACATTCCACATGTCAATCATTATGTTTTTTCTCCATGATTCACATGATGATGTGAAAATGTAGCAAGAGATCTTGTTGCTATGGTTACTCTTGGGAGAGTTTGGCTTGACATACTCCCCCACTTTTCATGATAATGTCAGAGGATGGCAGCAAGAGGCATTCCTCCGAGTTCTCTTATTGGGAGAGTATGGACACCATACTTGGCATGATGATAATGTGGTGGGGTAGCAAGATTATTTGCTGCGTTGGCTTCTCTTGAGAGAATATGGCCAACCCACTTGGTATGATGATGGCATGGTGTGGCAACAAGAAGATTTGATACAGTGGCTACTATTGGGAGAATATGGTTTGAAATCTTCTATGTCTACCCATATGTCTCTACTTCTTATTTTTCACAATGTTGGGATGATGCTTGGATCCAACAAGGCCAATAGGGCTAAATATGAAAGCATGGAGAGACATAGTCTACTTCATGATGGCATGGGGTGGAGAAATGTTTTGTGATTTGGGACTTTCCTTTTGTGGAATGAACCACTTCATTTCATGTATCTCATGTATTGAAAATGATTTTGGGTAGCATGTGGTTGTCACTTGGTACTTCATAGAGGATAAGGGACATCTACCTACATAGTTGGAGGTCACTCTAGACATTCTATAGAGGAAACTTTGGAGAAGGGAATGCATAAAATATTGCAGAAAATGGGGAGGCCTTCCTTGTGAGGATGCCATTTGGAAGGAGATAGATGTCTCAAGCATCTACCTTTTATATTTGCTTGAGTTCAAGCAACATTTTGGCTGGGAGGACTGTAATATTCCAAATTTTATATCTATTTATTGGAATATTAGAGTTCTTACTTGTCTTTCTTGACTAAGTAAATAAATGGGTGGAGGGACCCATATCCCTTTAATATGAATAAATCCACTACTAAGAGTGTGAACATGGTTATTTAGCTCATAAATCTACATCATGGAATAGTGGAGAAGCTTATTAATGAATCAAAGAGTGGGGATCAAACATCATTAATAAGAAGAACATGGAGAGATGAAGGAGTCAAATAAGATCATGGAGGAATAAAAGTAAGATCATAGAGAAATACATGATGAGATGATGGAGGAAGTAGTGCATTAGTGCACACATGATGGAGAGGGTGAAAATTTAATGCAAATATCATGGAGATCATGGAGATCATGGAGAGGCAGTGTAATTAACATGGAGACCTATGTCCACATGTGCGATGCAGTTATGAGGTGGTCCAAGGCATGGAAAGGTTCACAAAATATATAATGAAGATGAAGGCAACATTAGAGGCAGACTTATATTATTGATATTTTATATATTTAGATCTATATTTATCATGTGACATTTCTATGCACACTTATGTTGTTTAGCTAAGTCTGCAGTACTGTTTAGCATAGGGTGTTCCCAAGGGGGAATCCCACCCTTTCCCATGGGGGACTTCGAGTGCCTACTTTGGGAAGGTTATTCTGAGCTGCCATTCATCATCAGGCATTGGTACCACATTGTTCCTACTTTCTACAACCCATACATCTTCAGAAATAATGCATTCCTGCATCAGGGTTTGAGAGGAGGAGGTTGTCCTTTAGTATTTCAGCTAAGGAACTAGTGAATGATTCAACCTATCACCTTGAGCTTCAATATAGGCCTTCCATAACTTCAGATCTATATCAAGAATCAAGCCAAACATATTACACTTCAATGCAAAAGCAGTCCCATCAAGGATTGTGCAGTCCATTCCTGTAGATCCTTTGGTGATCAGGAGATCAAGTCTCTTGATGAAAAATGCTTAAAAATGAAGTTGCTCAGAATAGCTCCGAAACAGATCGACTGGATAGTGCTCGTCTTCCTGATTCCGGCGCCGCGAACGGTTCGAAAAATGGTCTCCGTATGCAGAAGTTATTCAGCTTCAAAGTTTTGTCAATTTCATTAAAAAAATGGCAAAATTGGACTTTGGGAAAAATTTTATTAAAAAAAGAATATTCCACAGAATATTCTGGGAATATTCCGTGGAATATTCCGTAGAATTTTCCGGGGAATATTCTGTGGCAGCCAATCAGAGGGTGCCACGTGGCTAGCCCGGAGGCCGCCACGTGGCCCCAAGGCCGAGTGGAATGGCGTTTAAAAGTTTTTTGAAGGGCGTACGGATTCGAACCCCCGACCTCACCGTTATCAAATCCAGCGTCTTAACCAACTGTGCTATGTATTATTCGTTGAAATGGTGTGCGGGCGGCTTATTGTTAAAGAGTGTAGTTGTAATGGCGGGGCCCGAAGGGGGCCAGCCCCGGAGGGCCAGCCCCCCTTCCCACACGACCCGCCGGCCAGAACCACAGGCTAAGTTCATTGGCGCGCAACGTGTAACGGCGGACAAGTTCAATACATTGTGTTTAATGTTATGTTATGGTTTTATATATATATTTAATACAATCCGTTCAATATTTATTGAAACGGTTAAAACACCGCCAATATGACTGCCGTTAGCCATATGAACGCAACCATCAACACTAAATGCCGACCTAACCGCCCGGAACAGACTTGGCGGTTCCGCCTTTTGGAGCGCTTCCACCTATTTTGTCGAGTTATCCACAGTTCCTCCACATTTAGTGGAGTTTCCTAAGGAGTAAGAGGCAGTTCACTAAATGTGCCATAACTTTTGATGGGGAAGGTCTTTTGAGACGAATTCTTTTTTGATTTTGAGTGTAGAGAGCATTCTGGAGCTGTTGGAGGTGTCTGCAGAGCCATCAGGGCATTGTATCTGTGAATTTTACAGCGCTTTTGACAGAGAAGCCATCAGGGCCAAGGGGAAAGATTGCTGCATTGGGCTACCTTCCTCCAATGGAGGTGAATTTGTAGTCTATTTCTACTGATTTGGATATTCTGAGTCTGTTTTAGCAGTCTATTTTCTCATTTGATGAGTTTATACAAATGTAATTTCATTTGAAGCATTTAATCAAAAAAGGACTGAGCCTAATTAGAGGCTTTTGGACCAGCGGAGGTAGCCCAGAAGAGGGGTGAACCGCTTAAACAAATATCTGCTGTTCATATGTGTGTTTTGGCTGTTTATTTCCAGATTTTGATAGTTTAAACAGTAAAATTTCATAAGCAGGCATTTCTAAAACAAGTTTATACAGGAATCAAAACTTGTTGTTTTAACTTCAAACCTCTTCACACAAATTGCAGAACTTATATTCTTGCTTATTCACACTTAAAACAGATCAATGAACACTCTGAATTCAAAAACCAAAGACTTTCATTGATTTTGATATTAGTGTTTATATCTTATTTCCTTAGACAGAGTCTGTAGAGGGCCAGGTAGCCTCTGGAACTCATCCTCTCTTTAGAGGTGACATGTCCAGTGAATGCCCCTATAGTCCATCTCTGTATGGGAAATAGTTTATTCTCACAATTTCAGATCATTTGAAAATATTGGAAAATGGATACCTTGCACAATTAAACAAGTACATTCCATTTTCAGATCATTTGGAGGAGGGAAGCTTCTAGTACTTCAGCTGCAAATCTAGTGAGGAATCTTCCCCTCACTTTGTACTTATCATTACCATCATTTTTTAGCTGAATATACATATTTGCAGTAGGCATCAACCTCTCCCTCCCATAAAACACAGTTTTTCTAGCTATTGTGTATGCAACAGTTGTTATCTTGAGAGGAGGAAGAAGAAGCTAGATCTCAAGCTTCTAGCTTGGATATTTGAAGGAGGGATCGGCCCTCAAAGCATAGATCTGATTTGAAACACATTGCAGCCATTTTACATTAGTTTATGCTTCAGATCTTCATAACCCAGCAGTCAAGGGATCAAAACCTAGGAGGGTGAATTTCTAATCTTCTTAGATCTGGATTTACTTTCCGGGTTATCTTGGGTTTCCATCATAGTATCCAAATCTGCAATATTGGCATCATTAGAGCTCCAAAGAACAATATATCTGCATTTCCATTTTATCCAACAGCTGCAAAATTATCATCAGCTGAAAGGACAACGCGATATACAACTTCCAACAGCTCCAGTTACTCAGTGCCTGCGTTGGCATGATTTTAGGGTCATTCTAGGCCACTTTCTTGGCTTGAGTGCTTTTATTTTATGCATTGTTGTAATTATCATCCATATCCACATAATAAAATGGATCACCTATTCTGTCTATATTTGTGTTGATCATAAATTATGTGTACATAATCTATTATTTCAAATATTGTGTTTTTTTATTAATGCATTCTCCCTTTTGGGATATTACAGTGATATCAGAGCATGATCTTTGGCTCAGTTTGTGGACATTCTTGACAACATAAGAAAATAAGATAGTAGATATCTTTAAATAATAGAGGGATTACGTTTTTTTGCATATCTCTTTAGAACTATGAAGGATCTCTCCAAGTAGATCAATGAAATGAAGTGAAAAAGGAAAAGAGAAACCTCAAGAAGGTTTCAGAATCAAGAGGGTCCCAGTACTTCTTATCAGCAGAAAATAAGACCAGAGAAGCATAGAGCTCCTCAAAGATCTACTATTCCCACTTTATTTGAAGAGGAAAGTGAATGGTATGGAGATAGAAGAAATTCAGAGCCTGAAACTCGTGAGACTCTAAGTGTATATCTTGAAGAGTACAAAGCATATTCTAGAGAATTCAAGAAGAATCGAACTCTCCAACATTTTTCCCAACTCAAGGAAGAACGAAGATCCTAAAACAATAATAGAAGGAAGAGGCACAATAGATTCTATTTGCCTACATTTGATGGATCTTCCTCAAGCACTGAAAAGGCTTGGAGGAAAGAGTTAGATGCATTCTTCAGACTACATCCTATAGCTGAGAAAGAGGTTGTACATATTGCAACTCTTCACCTTCAAGGTGAGGCAAATGAATGGTGGTTTGGTCACATGGAGCATGAAAAGGTTACTAAATATTCAAATTTCTTTCAAAATATAAGGAAGAAGTTTGATAGAAGGAAACCAGGGAAATTTCAGAAAGATACATTTCCTGAGAAGCCAAGGGAGAATGTCATTCTTCTCACTCTGGAAAAAGAGTCACTACATTCACCACTAGTTGCAGAAGTACTTGTATCAAGAGGAGAGACACTTGCATCTTTGCAAGGTATTCTTAAGCTCTTGACATATAGAGTCCCATGCATGATTCAGGAGATGCATGAGGAAGAGGAGTTAGATTCTAGCGCTGGTACATTGATAGAAGAGCAGCCATCACTCTTACCAACAGTTGGAGAGACCATTCTCCCGGTTGAAGGAGCTCTTGTGGTATTGCAAGATGTTCGCAAACATCACTTGGTCCAAGGTTTGCAATTATTTCCATCCCATATTATTTCACTACCTCTTATTGAAGCTTGTGGGGACATTCCATCAGGGAAATTTCATAACAAATGATTAGAGAAACATGTTGATTTGAAGCATCAACCTATCATTGCGTAGAGGACCCTTGATCGGATCAAGGAAAAGTGTAATGTTCCCAAATTTTAGCTTCAAAGCTAAATGGAACATTAGAGTTAGCAGTATCTTTAGCCGGTGAATAAATGGGTAGAAAAGCCCATAAGTCTCCTAAGTAGGAATAAAAACACTTCCAGTGTGAAAGGATACATCCTTTCAGCTTAATAAAACACCTCCATGTGTGAACATGGATAATATCAGGTTGATTTAGTCTACTTTGACTAAGTCAACAACGCAGATGTGGAGGAGCGGGGATCAAGGAAGGAATAACGCAGTTTTGGAGGGAGATGAATCTCTTGATGGAAATGACCTAATTGGGTGGGGCCAAGGGCAAGAAAACTCAAATTTTATTTAAGGAAGAGGATGGCAGCATTATTCCTTATGTTTTATAGTGTTATCTTGGTCTGCTCAGACTTTTGCTTCCTCTTGCTGTTTAGCAGGGTTGCTGTGCTGTTTAACACCGGGTGTTCCCGAGCGGGAATCCCAACTATTTCCTTGAGGGGCCTCTTGGGAGAGTTTTTCATGCATTTCCACATCAGGTTTTTAGGCCAAGCTTCAGCTTACTTCGCATTTTCTGCAAGTTATTGTGCTGTGTTGCATGGTGCAGCAGTGGAAGGGATTTGAATTCCACTTTCTGAGCTAGTTTTCTATCGGGAGATATGTTTAGAGAGATATAGAGATCATTTGATATTTTTGGCATCATGCCACACATTTCCCCAACATTCCCAGCGTTGTTCCAGCTAGGAAATGCGTTATTTTTCGAGGCAGCTTCAATGGATGGTCTAGTGGCTCCGTTGTGGTGTTTCCTTGTGATTGAGATGTTCATCCTTTCATGGGAGGAAGCCCTTGAGGGATATACATCAGATATGATATATTTCAGCCTTATACACTCTCATTCTTTAGTGTTGCAGTGATTATTCAGTAAATTTCTCAAGATCACATTTGTATTCAAAGTGTATGACAAGAAACCCTTTCTAGGTTTTCTTGTAATTGTAATGACGAGACTAGATCTCAGTTTTTTAGCATGATTTTCTAATATATGAATAGATATATTTGTATTCTTAATTTCTGAGTTGAAAACCTCTTAAGACTACGCATTTTCCTTTGTGCATTATTTCTTAGTAGCAATGTTTTGGGTTTTAGTGTTTTTCAGCTACACTAGGTGTGGGAGGTCTGTTTACCTCACCTAGTTTCATTTGTTTCTGATATCCTATTGGAATTAGATGCTATATGGATATATATAATGGATCCAAGTGATTATTTTCATTTTTATGGCATATATTCCTGGAAATGCGATTTTCTGTGAATGCATTACTGAGTAGTCCATTTTTGGAATATTTTAAGATATTCCCAATACTTCTTATTTTCCCTATTTTGGGATATTACAGTGGTATCAAAGCTTCAATATTGGCTCAGCCTGTGGATCTCAGGCCATTATACTTCAAGGAGAAATGGACAAAAAAGAGAAGGCTCCATTATGTGAAGGAAGAAAGGAAGACAGGCTTACAAAGCTTCTTCCAAGATCTATGCAGAGCCTTCGAGGAGAGCTAAAGAGAATAAGAATGGAGATGGGATCTCTAGAGGAGTTTGGATCTAGAGCTGAATATAGATTTTCACATGGTGAGTGTGAGCATGCAACTACACACCATGATGCACAGCGCAATCAAGCCCCCAGATCTATCTTGAGATGGATGAGAGGAGGGAGAATACCTAAGAGGAAAACTCTTAGTGAATTGTTGTAGGAGTATGAATCTCAAACTGAGAGGTTTAGAGATCATACAAATTTCCAAGAGTATTACAAGATCCAGGTGGAGGGAAGTAAGTAGCAGGATGCAGATATATTTCTTCTATATAATTTTGAAGGCTCACCTACATGTTCAGCTGGAGCTTGGGTGAAGGAGATAGACTCCTATTTACAAAAACACCACAGTTTTGAAGATGAAGCCATCAGAATTGTAGCGTTGCATTTCAGAGTTAAGGCCCATGCATGGTGGATTTTTTAATCTTTTTCTTTGAAAAATGCAAACACTTCCTCTTATGCAAGATTCATTGAAACATTGGTGGGAAGGTTTGGTGGGAAACTTCCTAAGACACATGAGCAAGAAAAATTTGAGAGAACAAAAACCTTGCATGTGATGGAAGAGACTATAAAATTCACTCCACTTCAGAAAACCAAGGGAGAAGATGACATCTTGCATTATACATTGTTAGAGGCAATACCTCTATCTTAAATTCATAAAAAAAAGGGCATGGGGATCTCTTTTTCACAAGAGAATCCAATGATTGGGAGGTTTCCCATACACATTGATGAAGATGAGGGTAATAGCAATGTCACATCTAGAGCACATCTAGTACCTCATGCAGAGGAAGGAGGAGCACATGCTCCAACAGGAGGGATTCTTGTATTCTTACAAGAAGTTCCCCAGGATCTCATACATGGAGGTACAATCACAATCAGTGAGCAACATGATTGTGAAGCATTGGAGATGGAAGGAGGAGGTAGGAAGGAAGAGCAGCATCACTTGATGAGAGGCACACACCCTCCTCTATTTTAGAAAGCTAATGCAAGGAAGAGGCAGAATGATTTGCACTGTGAGGGCAAGGGCAAGGTTTCCCAACCATATGTACAGTCTACTCTTGAAATTGATGTCTTACTACATGGGGGCATTCCACCTGGGAGGCCACCAGACCTAGAGTTGATGAAATACATCTTGTCTTTGGATTCACCACTCTTGGATTTTGGAGAGGTGAAGAGTTTTGAGGAGAAATTTGGCATGGGGGATGTCAAAGTAGTAGGCAGTATCATGAGGAGAGCTTCACATGCCAGATCACCAGCGCTGTCTCTTGGCAGGATTGATCCATATTGGAGGTCTCAACTCTTGGTAGAGTACTCAAAGGATCTAGGTGCTTGCATGATTCTGGATAACCTTGATGGAGATGATATATACATGGTGGAGGATATGTTCATCTATTCTCATGGCAGAGTCTTCTTGACTAGAGCTTCTAAGCTCAAGGAGGAGCTACTACATGCAACACATGAGGACTTCGTTTCCAGGAACTTTGATGCATATCTTTCCTTGGCAGAGGAGTTTATTTAGGAGGGCATCCAGTATGATATATTTCAGCATATGGAGAGATGCATAGCCCAAATGGTGATGGAGAGGATGTCACAGCCACCTTCCTACTCATTGGGAGCGAGGGAGCATTTTTAGTTGAGCCATTTCAGCTCAAGGACCAAAGTACATGGTAGAGGAGGTATACATTTGCATTATGATTTGCCTTTCTTTACTTTATATGAGAAGCATGTTGTATTAAGGAGGATAATCCCTTCTTATACTTTATATTATGATGTACTTGAGGCTAATTGCAGCATTTAGGTTGGCTATCTTGTTGGTGGTTTGTGGGGGAAGCCACATAATTCTTGGTGTGCACCATTGGCACCAAATTGTATATTCATGATTCCATCTTATGAGATGACTGTGGCAGCAAACAAGTGGCTGGGAAAGCACTTGTTAATTTTTGTTTTGATGTAGGCAAAGGATGCACTGTGTTGGTTCCATTGGTGGAACTATGAACCACTCTCCGGTTTTCATATGGCAGCTTGTTTTTATTGCATTTTGCTTCCATTTACTGCTAATATTTTTATATTCATGGGAAGCATTGTTTGGAGAGTGTTGGAGGTATTAGAGATGCCCATTCAGAGCATGATTTTCCCCACTTTACATGTTTTATATTTCAGGAGGAACCATGGGCAAACCATGATTTCCACATCACTATTTTTCCCTTCTTGTGGGAGGAGCCACTTGAATAACTTGAGGAGGAACTTCATGGCTGAATTGTTTGATGGGGAAACTTGAGCCATTCTTGGAGGCCATGTCATCTCAGCCCAAGGACAGAAACAACCCCATGTTTACCATAAATGGAGAGAGAAACCATTTGGATGGAAGAATCCAATCTCTCCATGCAACCCTAATACATTGTATAAAACCGGGGTTGATGATTCTTTTGATGAGCTACCTAGGATGCCTCATTTCATTTGGATGATAGCATGGATGGAGGAGTCACTCATTCGGAACAAGAATCCCCATTTTTTTCATCACTCCTACTTTGAGGAGGCCATGGGACAGCAAGCAGGTTTCCACTCACACCTTCCACCTATGATTTATGTGAGCCATTTGGTTTTGCATACTTGGGAGGAAACATTGGATGGCAGTTTTGTTACAGATTATTTTGATGCAGTGATGGGGGCCATTGATGGGAGGCCACAAGAGGAGGAGGGGAGGAATTTCACTCTCCGTATAAATTTTCTTGAGGACAAGAAAAAAAATTTGAGGGGAGGACTGTAATGTTCCCAAATTTTAGCCTCAAAGCTAAATGGAACATTAGAGTTAGCAGTATCTTTAGCCAGTGAATAAATGGGTAGAAAAGCCCATAAGTCTCCTAAGAAGGAATAAAAACACTTCAAGTGTGAAAGGAGACACTCTTTTCAACTTATTAAAACACCTCCATGTGTGAACAGGGATAATATCGGGTTGATTCAGTCTACTTTCACTAAGTCAACAGCGCAGATGTGGAGGAGCAGGGATCAAGGAAGGAATAACATAGTTTTGGAAGGAGATGAATCTGTTGATGGAAATGACCTAATTGGGTGGGGCCAAGGGCAAGAAAACTCACATTTTATTTAAGGAAGAGGATGGCAGAATTAGTCCTTATGTTTTAGATTGTTATCTTGGTATGCTCATACTTTTTCTTCCTCTTGCTGTTTAGTAGGGTTGTTGTGCTGTTTAGCACTGGTGTTCCCGAGCGGGAATCCCACCTCTTTCCTTGAGGTGCATCTTGGGAGATTTTTGCATGCATTTACACATCATGTTTTTATGCCAATCTTTAGCTTACTTCATCAGCGCAGTTTCTGCAGGTTATTGTGCTATGTTGCATGGTGCAGCAGTGGAAGGGATTGGAATCCCACTTTCTGAGCTAGTTTCTCATAGGAGGGAGGTTTCCTTCTATTGGGAGATCTGTTTGGAGAGATCTAGAGCTCATTTTATATTTATGGCATTAGGCCACACATTTCCCCAACATTCCCAGCACTTTTCTAGCTAGGGAATGCGTTATTTTTGGAGGCAGCTTCAGTGGATGGTCTAGTGGCTCCGTTGCAGTGTTTCCTTGTGATTGAGAGGTTCATCCTTTCATGGGAGGAATCCCTTGAAGGATCTACATCAGATCTAATATTTTTCAGCCTTATACACTCTCATTCTTTAGTTTTGCAATGATTATTCAGTAAATTTTTGAAGATCACATTTGTATTCAGAGTGTATGACAAGAAACCCTTTCCGGGTTTTCTTGTAATTGTAATGAGGAGACTAGATCTCAGTTTTTTAGCATGATTGTCTAATATATGAGCAGATCTATTTGTATTCTTAATTTATAAGTTGAAACCCTCTTAAGACTGCTCATTTTCCTTTGTGCATTATTTCTGAGTAGCGGTGTTTGGGGTTTTAGTGTTTTTCAGCTACACTAGGTGTGGGAGGTCTGTTTACCTCACCTAGTTTCATTTTTTTCTAATATCCTCTTGGAATTAGATGCTATATGGATATATCTAATCGATCCAAGTGATGATTTTAATTTTTATGGTATATATTTCTGGAAATGAATTTTTCTGTGAATGCATTGTTGAGCAGTCCATTTTTGGATTATTTTAAGATATTCCCAATACTGCTTATTTTCCCTATTTTGGGATATTACAAAAAGATGAAGAGCTATCCCAGTTTTTCATTTTTGAGCTACACTCAAACCTTTGAGTTGAAGTGTGGATTTTTAGAAGATGGGATGAGTATGATCCTATGTACAATGCATGGCTATGACTTCAGCATTGTTCCTTGCCATGAGATAGTAGATACATCATCATGGGAATCAACAGCACTGTTAATGACAAACAGTGATGAGAAGAGGACCAATTCATTGTTGGAGCATTGCAATGGAAAATTCACTCATGAAGCATTGGAGAATCAGATTATAGATGGTATATATCTTGAGATGGGCAATATTTTTCCTTTTCAAGATGACACTTTCTCAATGAGCATCTCACAGCTCAAAGAGAAACTTCTACCTATAGAATATTCAGAACCTTATGGGTTTTGGAGGGCCAATGATGAAATAATCTCATGGATATATCTCTTGGGAGGAGCACTTCAACATATCATGGAGTGCAAAGATCTTCAACAATTTGAGGAGGTTGGTGTCCTACAATGGGTGTATACCAAGTTTATATAGAATGAGATCCATCACCCACATTGGGATGAATGGATGTTGATGTGGAGAAAGAGGTTGCAAGACCACTTGCAGGACTATGAGACAGGCCAACAAGAAGCTTGGCTGCACTGGTTGCTCTTGGATGAGTATGGTTACTACCCAACAACACACATTTCCATAATCCATGCCTTGCACAACACTGATGTAATGAAGGAGGAGGCATGGTTGCGCTGGCTTCTCTTGGGTGAGTATGGTTACTACTGAATGGTTCATATTTCCTTGACTCATGCCTTTCATATCAATGACAGAATGCAACAGAATAAGGCATAGCTTCTTTGGTTGTTCTTGAGAGAGTTTGGCCATCACGTGACATCTCCCATGTTTATGTGTTTTGTATTGTTTGGAATGTGGCATAACACTCTCTTGATGGGTGAAAATGGAGTTTGTTTGTATTGGGCTGATATGACATTCCACATGTCAATCATTATGTTTTTTCTCCATGATTCACATGATGATGTGAAAAGGCAGCAACAAATCTTTTTTCTATGGTTACTCTTGGGAGAGTTTGGCTTGACATACTACCCTACTTTGCATGATAATGTTGGAGAATGGAAGCAAGAGGCATTCCTCCGATGGCTCTTATTTGGAGAGTATGGACACCATACTTGGTATGATGATAATGTGGCGGGGCATCAGGATTCTTTGATGTGTTGGCTTCTCTTGAGAGAATATGACCAACCCACTTGGTATGATGATGGTATGGTGTGGTGTGGCAGAAAGAAGCTTTGTTGCAATGGCTAATATTGGTAGAATATGGTTTGACATCTTCTATGTCTACCCATATGTATCTACTTCTTATTTTGCACAATTTTGGGATGATGCTTGGATCCAACAAGGCCAACAGGGCTAAAGATGAAAGCATGGAGAGACATAGTCTACTTCATGAAGCATGGGGTGGAGAATTTTTTTTTGATTTGGGACTTTCCTTTTTTGGAATGAACCACTTCATTTCATGTATCTCATGTATTGATGATGATGTTGGGCAACATGTAGTTGTCACTGGGTACTTCATTGAGGATGAGGGACATCTACCTACACAGTTGACTCTAAACATTCTAGAGAGGCAACTTTGGAGAAGGGAATGTGTTAGAATCCTATACCAATAGGTGTCATATTTCATGATTGACTTGATGAGCTATGCAATATGTTCAAACCTTTTTTGTTGCAAAAGGTGTTCCATATTCTCAAAAGATCAAAAAATTTAAAAAATGTAAAGAGGGTATACCCTAAAAGAAAAATTAAAGGGTGAAAAAACAAAAAGGCCAAAAAAGTAAAAGAAAATGAACCCCACCAAAAGAAAGGCCAAGGAAAGTGTGCAAATCTAAATGCCACTACCTTTTGCTCTGATGTAATAAACAAATTGTGTGCAACTTGTATTTTATGCCACAATTTATGAACATTCAAACAGTTTAAGCTTGGCTAGTTCATCTTTCAATTTCATGTTTTATAGATAGAGAATAAAATCTGACCAAACTGTTTAATCTTGGCAGATAAGTAGATAGGTACAGTAAATAAAAGGAGCTCAACAGTTTAATCTGAGCCCTTGGATGTAATAAGGTTAGAACTAGATAGATTTTCATATGTAAAAGAAAAAGTTTGATGAGGGTTTGTCAGTCTAAGTGCACCCTAATAAAGAAGAAAAAATGGTAGGGTAAAGTAGGTAGGGTAAGTAGATGATGTTGCTGAATTACAGGTGATGAATGATGGCTTTAGATGGTTAAGATTTTAACTTTCATCACAAGTGCAGAGAGAGACGATACATTGGAAGGATTGTGAGCAAGGCAAAGTCAAATTATTAACTTCCCTTCTCATTTTTCCCTAAACATTTCACTAATTTCCCCTAAGTGCCAAGGTATTTGAAAATTAAAGGGGCTCGAGGAATTTCCTTGACTATTGGAGGGACCGGACCCTCGGCCCAATAATTGGAAAAACCTAAGTACTTAAGATCATTCATTATCACACTCATTCATTTCTAAAAAATCTTGTCCTAAGTAAAATCCCATTTTGCTTAGGAAACTCATGCAATAGTCCATAAAAACCCTTTTCATGCAAGCATAAGTTAAATACATTATTTTAATGTTTTATACTTAGCGCTTCAGATCATTTCCATATTAATTTCTAATTTATTATTTAAATCCCTATGAAAATAAGCTTTCCTAATATATATAAATCCTTCTTTATAAGATACCCAAAAACCCATTTATTATAATTTTAGTCAAAGTATTTTATCCCCACATTTTTAAATAAAAACCCCCAATATACTCCCTTTGACTAAAATATATCTTTATATTATTCCCACCCCTATGGTAAGCAAATCACTTTGGTTTAATTACCATATAATAAAAAATATATGTAAAACCTTTAAACATATGTTATAGGTGTTTAAAACAAAAAAATAAAACCGAAGTTTAATTTAAACCAAACTTCGAAATAACCCATCTCCATATATATTTTCCCCTTGCCCGACTCCCTCCCGATCACTTGTCCGTGTTTTCAAAACGAATTAATTAATCCTCACGATTAATTAATAGCCTAACTCCGCCAATCAAATCCCCCCCGATGAAATTAATTAACGATTAAATTGTGTCGGTCCTGCCTGTTAAATTATCGTCATTTCCGTGTCCCGATGATCGTTCGATTGACTGATCCAAGATCTACGTCTATTATCAATATCGCTAGCCATCCGCGTCCGAACGATAACGCGCGATGGCCAAGCATTTTTATAAACAGTGCTCTGCCACGCGTCAGTCATCGTATGGAATCGCTGCCATTCTACCCAAAACCACCTTTCCCCAAAAGCAGTGCAATCACGTACCACTTACCGCCTCCCACTAACGACAAAACTTCACATTGTCAAGTCAGCGCCATCTATCCACTGTTCATTCAAAGCTTACCCGCCAATATCAATTGTTTACCCGTTTAAACACAAACACCTTAGTGTTGCTCATTTTCACTTGATTGTGCAGTAAAACCCTTTGTAACCCAGCTGCGCCACCTGAAGCCTATGTTAACCAATTCGAGCATGGTTTACCTCCCAAAAATCATTCTAGATTCACTCCACAGACCTCTCAAAATCAAATGAAACATTTTCGACCTCCCCTGCAAACCAATGCTTTCTTAACAATTTGTTTTGTTTTACAGGTGATCAGAAGACCACATCCCTGGATAAACAGTCTCAATACTAGTCATAAGACTTGTTTACTCCAAGAGTGTTATCAAATCTATTCAAACAGAGATGGAAGATAAAACATACGGTTGAAAGACAAGCAAAGGAAACAAGATATTAAACGATTTACTGTTGAAACAAACAGTAAAAACCTAAACTACACATTGAAGGTAAAAGGACACAGTAAAGAAAATTTAAAGAGTATCAGATTGAAAACCAAGTCAAGTAAATCAGCTAGCATGAAGATAAACAGTAGGGAAGACAGTTACAAAACAGAACATACAAGTTCATGACAAAGTGAAGACAGATAAAAATAGAGCGGTAAAAAGTAAAAAGTAAACAGTAAACAGTGAAAGTAAACATGAAGATATTAAGGGTTAAACAAATATGAAAACACTTTCACCAGCCACAATGAATTTTATCCAAAGTAAAAGTGAAAAACAGTCAAAAGAAGTTTAAGGTTAAAAGATGAAATTAGAGCAAAAATGGTACATTCTTCAGAAATTTCCTGTTTACGTCATATTTTTGCAGAAACTATTGTGATCAATAAAAGATGTATTTTGCAAAAATGAAGGAGTTTTATGTTTTTAAGAGGACCATCTATGAAAACCTCTCTCACTTTTCTAACATCTATTATGGTTTTGGAAATATTAAACAATGTTGGAAAGCACTTTTTGCAGAAAATTCCAATTAAGTCATCATTTTGCAAAGAATTTTGTGGCTAATCCGAAATACATCATAAAAAACTGAAGGAGGTTTTTGTTCCTAAGAGACCCATATACAAAAACCTATCTCACTTTTTTCACAGTTATTTCAGAATCAGAGATACATGCACATCTTTACAGGCTATTTTTCAGACTCTATAAAACTCTGTTTTACACATATGTTTACAGAGACTATTGTGCACAGATGGAGAGGAATTTTGGGAAACTAAAAGAGGTGTATCTCACCAACATATTAATCCATAATAATCTCTTTCACTTTTTACATATCTATTACGGATTGAGAAATAAAAATATATCATTGGACCCCAAGTTTGCAGAATTGTTGGAGCAAAATGCACAAAGAAAGGAAGCAGTTAGTGACTTGGATGCCTCATCATCAACTAAGAGTTGGATAAAATTCGAATTCTCCTCTTTTTCATCACCTATCCATAAAAAATAGTGCCAAATAGATGCATTAGTTTGAGTGTCCTTTACTTAAGTTCTATTTATGTAAAATAGTTGGAGAGATTTGTGAACCAATCTTGATATTTTTTCAAGATATTTTAGTTTAGAATTTGTATAAATACTTCACTCTTGGAAGTATTTTGGGTTTGGATTCTTAGACTTTGCTGTAACATTGAATATTTTGGAATAAAGTGCTATTGGAGAATTTTTTTGTGGCTAAGCTGGATGATGAATTGAAGCGAAAGACTTTTTACAGGATTCATGTGTCAGACTACGGATCAATAAGTCATCCTTCCCTTGTGTTTTAAAGTTTTTATATTTGTTTATTATATCACTGTGTTTCATTTCTGAATGACTAATGAAAAATAATAAATCAGAAAGTACTTAAGTGTAATCTGATTTCAATCATTGTTATTCTAAATGTTTTCTTCTAAACTGGTTTTAAACAGTGAATTCTTAATTGCTCCTGTTTTTCTAGTTTAAGCATTTTGATTATTTAATAAAGAATTCTTAATTGCTCTTTGTTAATAATCACTAAATTTTCCCTCTTATGAATGTGTTGAAATATTCTTAATTGCCTTTCATCCATTTTAAATCCATTCCAGTCACTTTAGATCTGAAATTGTTCTATGTTTGATTATCTTGCCCTGTAAAACCATCTTTTGTCTAGAAACTTAATCCAGTAAAGCCATCTTTTTGACTCCATAGCCCAATGGCCTGAAACTACTCAATCTTTCCCTTAGCTATCGAATTCCACCACCCAAATTCAAACAAAACCCTTGGACTTTATAACTAGCCTAATATTTTCTAAAATAAAGCTAAATTATACAGAGAGAGCCCTCTCTAGATACAGATTGGCTAGATTCTATACCTAAAAGATTGGTTTTTGGTTACCTCGGACCCCTTTCCTCTTCCTAACAACTTCAAGGAACATCTGAGTGATAACATAGTGGCGACCATACTGGGGATCTGAATAATTTTTATTGTTACTATTGTTTATTTTATAAACTACAGACGGAGCCTGAAAGTTAGCCAGGTAGCCTTTGAACTGCTTTTGCTCTGCAATTCCATAGTAAATAAATGTTTCTTCAGTCTATCTCCGGTCTAGTTTATGAACTGAACTTTGGTCTCAAACATTTAATCAGTTCCTCTAGATAAATAAACCTTTAAGAAAATTTTGAATCCAATATCTGAAACTTCTTAAAGAGATTATTGAAGTTGTTTTATTCATTTCATTTAAAACCAAAAAATGAAAAATATCACTTAAGAAAACTAGCTTCAGAAAGGACTCGTTATACCAGGGCTAATCCTGATCCAAATCCTCCGCCTATATTCGAAAATCCGAATCTGATTCCCAGAATACTTAGAAGACAAGATAGTCAAGAAAGCTCTAGAAGTTCTCGACCTCTCTATAGATCTATTTCCTGTCCAGTGAAGTGGATTTATCTTGAGGATGAACCTTTTGATGAGCAGTTTGAAACATCTTTATTTGTAAATTTTTCTGAATCTGAGTTATCCAATTTTGTTACAGACCCATTATTTCTTGAAGATTTACAAATTGAATGTGTTACATCACATCTTGACAAAGATTTACGAGATTCTATACAATCTGAGATTACCTCTGAAGAAACATCGAATATTTTTGTGATTACTTCAGCCTCTCCAAGTTCATCAACTTTTCCCTAAACCTCTCAACCTCAAACTACCCCTTCCACTTCTCCACCCACCACTCATAGACCAACCTCACCTGTTATCCCACTACCTCTTCCAATGGCAAACATATATGCTCCTTTAAGGTTACCAGCTAATCCAGGGGCTATGCCTCAAGATTACCAATCTAAAATCACTCCCTTTGATGGTTCTGGTACTTATACCGCTCAACATCATACTAAAAGGATGACCGATTATTTTGAATTTTATGAAATAGATGCTGATGATTTTAGGATGAGAATTTTTGTCCAAAGTCTTACTGGAGAAGTCAGAACCTGGTTCAGGGCTCTTCCTGTAAACAGTGTTGCTGACTTACCAGCCCTTTATAGAACCTTTTTAAATAGATGGGAAAAGAAGAAAGACCCTCTTCAAATCCTATTAGACTTTGGAAAATCAAGAAGAGGACCAAACGAGACTGTGCAAGATTATGTCACCAGATTCAATGAATCTTACAATGTTGTTCCCCAAAATCTTAGACCTCCTCCAGATTCAGTACTAATCAAATTACCTGATGGATTTGATTCTGATATAGCATATCAACTTAGGGAAAGAGCTCCTCAAACTCTAGAAGAAATGCAAAGTATAGTTGTTAGTGTTGAAGCTAACCTGATAGAAAAACGAGCTAGAGCTAGAGCTGAAAGGAGAATGCCTGTAAACGAAGAACCCTCAGCTTTTGAAAATAAATTAGATGCTATAATCAAAGGAATGGAAAGACTAGGAGACAGAGTAGAAACTATTGAAAAGAATAAAGCTCCTTGGGATGGTCAACCTAGTAATCCTGTGAGAAATCCAAACTTCAGAAGAAACCAAAATCAAAATACTGGAAAAACTGGTCCTGATCAAAATATTAGGCCCCCATTCCAGGAAAATTATGTGGAAGGCTCAACTTCTGAAGAACCTACTGATGATGTTAAAATAAACAAATTTACTGAAGATGAAAATCAACCAGAAATTTTCTTGACCCAAGATGATCAAGAAGCTCACATTATTAAACAGTTTCAAACCCAGTCAGGAGAATCATTTGATTTCAAGGAAGGATATGACACAGCCATCTACGAATTCCATAAGAAATACAATTTGAGGAGCAGAAGAGTGGATGTTCCGGAAGAAAATAAATAGAAAACCACAAAGCAATCCCTCAAAGGTAAGACCAGTTCTACCCCTGTAAATATTCTCACTAGATTAGATCCTAATCCTGCCCATCCAATAATTGAAGATGTATCTGATACTCAATCAAATAGCAGACAACTTTCCAATACTCTTCCTCCCAAAGGAAATGTAGAGGAACCTCTAGTAGTTGATTCAGAAATAACTTCAGCACCCAACCACACTCTTGAAAAGGAAAAAAACACTGAAAACAGAGAAGAAAAATACAATCCAACTGTTCGAAATACAAAGACTCAAACTGAGAAACCTTTTAATTTGGAATCTAAAGTAGGCAAATTAAAGATAGTTGTTCCACTGTCCGAATTAGCTAAACATAATGTCTACAGAAATCAAATTTATAAATCACTCAATATTCCTGGAAATGATGATAGAGTTGATGTTTTTGATGACCAACCCAGATTACTCTTTGGCCCTGAAGTAAATGGAAAACCTAAAAGCGGAGGGACTCCTCCATTTTACATAAGTTTGAATATACATGACAAAATACTTCATAATGCCATGCTTGATTCTAGAGCGTCTCACAATTTAATGCCCAAGGTTGTAATGGAAAGATTAAATCTAGACATCACTAGACCTTACAAAGATCTTTTCTCTTTTGATTCAAGTCAGGTGAGATGTTTAGAATTAATTAAAGATTTGTGTGTTACATTGGTTCAATACCTTTCTAAATCAATTTTGATGGATATAGTAGTAGCAGATATTCCTCCAAAATATGGTATGCTATTGTCTAGATCCTGGGGTGAAAAACTCGAAGGATCTCTTCAATTAGACATGTCATATGCTACTATTTCAGTATTCGTCCAACCTAAGAGACTATACATAGAAACCTTGAAGAAATATGTTGTTAGTAGTCAGGAGAAACCTGAAAATTTCCCTATCTACTCAGTACACTCTGATATGGACTCATTCATTCTCTATAATGCTGAAACTGATCTTCCAACTAAACTAGAAGCACCAGCATCTGAACCAAAAGAAACTGCAAATAAATCTAGTGTTCAAATCCAAGAAATCTCTGAAGAAAAAGAAACATCAGAAACCCAAGAAAATCCAGAAGAAAATAAAAAACCAGATCTCCCTGTTAAAAAAGTTACGAAAACACCTGATGAAGATTATGAACATGAAATTCTTTGGCATTTAGAATTTGATGGTTCTATTAATAAGTTAGGAGCAGGAGCTGGAATTTGGATACATAACCTTGAAAACGATCATGCTGAAGGCCATGCTTACAGATTGAACTTTAAATGCACTAATAATATGGCAGAGTACGAAGCTCTTTTGTTAGGGCTTAAACTTGTCAAAAATTTAGGGGCAATTAGAGTATCTATCATAGGAGATTCTTATTTAATTATTCAACAGATCAATGGTGAATTTTCAACAAAATATCCCAGATTAAGAGAATATAGAGGAACAGTTGTAGAAATTCTCAATACGTTTCTACAGGCTCAGCTTGCAAAAATTCCAAGAAAACAAAACTTGCATGCTCATAGCCTCGCAATGTTTGCTAGCACTTGTAAATTACCTTTTGAACCTAATCATCAGTTCACGACTGAGATTAGACATCGACCAGCTATACCAAACAATCTTATGAATTGGCAAGTGTTTGCAAATGGCAATCAGATTAATAATTTTCTAACTTTAGAGAATGAGTTTTCTAACATTAATATAGATGAAGATGTAGTCATTGAATCTAATCAAATAAATGAACAAGAAACAAACATTTCTGAAGAGAGTGCCATTCAAATGCTCCATCCAACGAAATTTACCAGAAAAGACATGCAAGATCTCAAACAAATGGAAGTGGATGAGATTGTAGAAGATGAATCTGAGATCATTAATCTGAAAGATAATTATTTACCCAAAGGATTGACTCCTCTAGAGGATATTTTTGACTCTAATGATATTCCACTGAAACCTAAAATGGAACCACTGAAAGCTGATATTGAAGAATACAATCTGGGGACTGAAGAAAAACCTAAAATAATAAAGTTATCAAAATCTTTGCCTCCCGATCAGAAACAAAAATATGTTGAGTTATTAACAGAATTCCAGGATGTTTTTTCTTGGAGTTATGAAGACCTGAAATCATACGATACATCTATAATTCAACATACAATACCTTTAAAATCAGACCAAAAACCATTTAAGAAAAAACTGAGAAGTATTAACCCTGTATTGTTACCTTCAATTGAAAAAGAAATAAAACGAATGTATGAAGCAGGGATAGTTGCTCCAATTAGATTTTCAGAGTGGGTGTCTAACTTGGTCCCTACTAGGAAGAAAACGGGAGAAATTAGACTATGCGTTGATTTAAGAAATCTAAATAAGGTTTCTTTAAAGGATAACTATCCTTTGCCCAAAATGGATCACATTTTTCAAAGGGTAGTGGGTGCTTCAAGGATTTCTCTTTTAGATGGGTTTTCAGGATACAACCAGATTCTCGTTCATCCTGATGACCAAGATAAAATAGCTTTTACAACACCTTGGGGTACTTTCAAATATGTTAAAATGCCATTTGGACTCAAAAATGCAGGAGAAACCTTCCAAAGAGCAATGGACATTGCGTTTGCAAAAGAAATTCACGAATTTCTTGTTATATATCTAGATGATTTAATTGTTTTCTCTAAATCAGATCAGCAACATTTAGACCATCTCAGATAAGTATTCATAAAATGCAGAAAGTATGGTATTTCCATGAATCCAAAAAATTCATTGTTTGGTCTTGAAGAAGGCAAACTCCTGGGCCATATCATCTCAAAATATGGCATTAGAATTGATCCTGAAAGAATAAAAGCTATTTTGCAGATACCTCATCCAAGAAATGTTAAAGAACTTCAAGCTTTCATAGGAAAAATCAATTTTTTGAGAAGATTCATTTCTAGTTTAGCTGAATTAATTAGATTGCTTACTAACATGTTAAGAAAGGATTCGAGTATTAAATGGATAGTAGAAGCCAAGCAATCATTTGAAGATATTAAAATGGCTTTGACCAAAACACCAGTTCTTACCAGTCCACAATTTGATATAGACTTTATTATTTTTTCATTTGCATCAGAACATACTGTAGCAGTTGTTTTATTACAAAAGGACGATCAAGGATGCGAAAAACCTATAGCCTTTTTTAGTAAAGCACTAAGAGATACATCATTAAAATACAATATTATGGAAAAACAAGATTTTTCACTTGTAAAAGCTATTAAAGATTTCAGAATCTATATATTGTATTCTCATGTGATAGCTTATGTACCAAATGTTGTTTTCAAAGACATCTTAACTCAAGATGGAATTGAGGGCAAAAGAGGTAATGGATTGCTACCATATTAGAATATGATATTGAGATAAAACCTACAAAATTGATAAAAGGACAGGGATTGGCTCAACTCATGACAGAAACAAATTGCCAAGCCCTAGATATTAATGAACTGGATGACAATCAGGAGATGGCGACTCCACAAATCAGCCAATCCTTTTTAGACTCACCTTGGTATGCTGATATCATTTATGTTTTGTTAAACCTGCAAGCTCCTCCAGGGTTATCCAGAACAAAGCGAAGGTTTTTAAAAATGACATCCTTAAAGTATTTTATTTTAGATAATATTCTCTTTTGGAAGAATCATGATGGTATTCTATTAAATTGTTTATTAAAAGATGAAGCCAATAAGGCTCTCAATGAATTCCATGCAGGAGACTGTGGTGGACACCTTTACTGGAAGTCAACAACAGATAAAATACTAAGGGCTGGATTTTACTGGCCAACCTTGTTTTCTGATGTAAATAAATTTGTAACTGCTTGCCATAAATGTAAAATCTTTGAAGGAAAGAGAAAATTATTACCTTTACCATTAAAACCAATTTCCACTGAAAAACATTCCAACAATGGGGCCTGGATTTCATTGGAGAAATCCATCCTCCTTCTTCTGGCCAACACAGATGGATCCTTACTGCCACAGATTATTTTACTAAATGGATTGAAGCAATCCCATCCAGACAAGCCAATGATTCTGTAATTATAGGATTCTTAGAAACCAATATACTATCAAGATTTGGTTGTCCCGAGAAAATTATAATTGATAACGATGTTGCTTTCAAATCAAAAAAGATGATAATTTTTTGTAATAAGTATCATATCACTTTAAGCCATTCAGCAGCCTATTACCCTTAGGGTAATGGACTGGCTGAATCTTCCTACAAAATTCTCATTAATATTATTAAGAAATTGTTGGAAGAAAACAAGAAAAATTGGCATAAGAAACTTATTAATGCACTGTGGGCAGACAGACTCACCACTAAAAAATCAATTGGGACCAGTCCTTATGAGTTATTTTATGGTATTGAGGCTATATTTCCATCATCTTTAGGAGTTCCTGTGATGAAGTTACTTCAAGAAGCTCAAGTTGAACCAAATGATATTCAGAGAAGAATTAATCAAACAATCAATTTGCAACAAACCAGAGAAGAATTTTACCAAATATCCCAAGTATTGCAGGATAAACTAAAGAAAATATTTGACAAAAGGACCAAGGCAGAGGATTTCCAATTGGAAGAAAAAGTTTTGAGATGGGATTCCAGAAGAGAGGATAAAGGAAAACATGGGAAGTTCGACTTCTTATGGAAAGGACCTTACATCATTCATGCTTTACCAGGAAATAATACCTATTTTCTGAAAAACTTGGATGGAACAGAGATTGAAGAAGGACCAGTAAATGGTCGAATGTTAAATCATTACTTTGATCTTGTTTATTAGGATTTTTTTTTTTTTTTTTTTTGACATGTACATACTATATCCTTTGTAATGTATCAGTTTTGATTGGATGGTAACCTGCTGGAGTTGAAGCCCGAAGAGAAGGCCCTAAGCTTCAGAAGTTTCACTATCATACATACAATAAAGCAACAAAATGAAGATTTCATGGTTCAGTTAAAGGCATTTTGAGGCATCTGACCTGCTGTTCTTGACTTTTCACCAGGAAAAGCCATCCCCAAGTGGAGCCAGTGTTAAACTCCTATACCAATAGGTGTCATATTTCATGATTGAATTGATGAGCTATGCAATATGTTCAAACCTTTTTTGTTGCAAAAGTTGTTCCATATTCTCAAAAAATCAAAAAATTTAAAAAATGTAAAGAGGGTATACCCTAAAAGAAAAATTAAAGGGTGAAAAAATAAAAAGGCCAAAAAAGTAAAAGAAAATGAACCCCACCAAAAGAAAGGCCAAGGAAAGTGTGCAAATCTAAATGCCACTACCTTTTGCTCTAATGTAATAAACAAATTGTGTGCAACTTGTATTTTATGCCACAATTTATGAACATTCAAACAGTTTAAGCTTGGCTAGTTCATCTTTCATTTTCATGTTTTATAGATAGAGAATAAAATCTGACCAAACTGTTTAATCTTGGCAGATAAGTAGATAGGTACAGTAAATAAAAGGAGCTCAACAGTTTAATCTGAGCCCTTGGATGTAATAAGGTTAGAACTAGATAGATTTTCATATGTAAAAGAAAAAGTTTTATGAGGGTTTGCCAGTCTAAGTGCACCCTAATAAAGAAGAAAAAATGGTAGGCTAAAGTAGGTAGAGTAAGTAGATGATGTTGCTGAATTACAGGTGATTAATGATGGCTTTAGATGGTTAAGATTTTAACTTTCATCACAAGTGCAGAGACAGACGATACATTGGAAGGATTGCAAGCATGGCAAAGTCAAATTATTAACTTCCCTTCTCATTTTCCCCTAAAAATTTCACTAATTTCCCCTAAGTGCCAAGGTATTTGAAAATTAAAGGGGCTCAAGGCATTTCCTTGACTATTGGAGGGACCGGACCCTCGGCCCAATAATTGGAAAAACCTAAGTACTTAAGATCATTCATTATCACACTCATTCATTTCTAAAAAATCTTGTCCTAAGTAAAATCCCATTTTACTTAGGAAACTCATGCAATAGTCCATAAAAACCCTTTTCATGCAAGCATAAGTTAATTACATTATTCTAATGTTTTATACTTAGCGCTTTAGATCATTTCCATATTAATTTCTAATTTATTATTTAAATCCCTATGAAAATAACCTTTCCTAATATATATAACTCCTTCTTTATAAGATACCCAAAAACCCATTTATTATAATTTTAGTCAAAGTATTTTATCCCCGCATTTTTAAATAAAAACCCCAAATATACTCCCTTTGACTAAAATATATCTTTATATTATTCCCGCCCCTATGGTAAGAAAATCACTTTGGTTTAATTACCATATAATAAAAAATATATGAAAAAACCTTTAAACATATGTTATATGTGTTTAAAACGAAAAAATAAAACCAAAGTTCAATTTAAACCAAACTTCGAAATAACCCATCTCCATATATATTTTCCCCTTGCCCGACTCCCTCCCGATCACTTGTCCATGTTTTCAAAAAGAATTAATTAATCCTCACGATTAATTAATAGCCTAACTCCACCAATCAAATTCCCCCCGATGAAATTAATTAACAATTAAATTGCGTCGGTCCCGCCTGTTAAATTCTCGTCATTTCCATGTCTCGATGACCGTTCGATCGACTGATCCAAGATCTACGGCTATTATCAATATCGCTAGCCATCCGCATCCGAACGATAACGCGCGATGGCCAAGAGGTTTTATAAACAGTGCTCCGCCACGCGTCAGTCATCGTATGGAATCGCTGCCATTCCGCCCAAAACCACCTTTCCCCAAAAGCGGTGCTATCACGTACCGCTTACCGCCTCCCACTAATTACAAAACTTCACATCGTCAAGTCAGCGCCATCTATCCACTGTTCATTCAAAGCTTACCCGCCAATATCAACCGTTTACCCGTTTAAACACAAACACCTTAGTGTTGCTCATTTTCACTTGATTGTGCAGTAAAACCCTTTGTAACCCAACTGCACCACTTGAAAACTCTGTTAACCAATTCGAGCATGGTTTACCTCCCAAAAATAATTCTAGATTCACTCCACAGACCTCTCAAAATCAAATGAAACCTTTTCGACCTCCCCTGCAAACCAATGATTTCTTAACAATTTGTTTTGTTTTACAGGTGATCAGAAGACCACATCCTTGGATAAACAGTCTCAATACTAGTCATAAGACTTGTTTACTCCAATAGTGTTATCAATCTATTCAAACAGAGATGGAAGATAGAACATAAGGTTGAAAGACAAGCAAAGGAAACAAGATATTAAACGATTTACTGTTGAAACAGACAATAAAAACCTAAACTACACATTGAAGGTAAAAGGACACAATAAAGAACTGTTAAAGAGTATCAGGATTAAAGAGTATCATATTGAAAACCAAGTCAAGTAAATCAGCTAGCATGAAGATAAACAGTAGGGAAGACAGTTACAAAATAGAACATACAAGTTCATGACAAAGTGAAGACAGATAAAAAATAGAGCGGTAAAAAGTAAAAAGTAAACAGTAAACAGTGAAAGTAAACATGAAGATATTAAGGGTTAAAAAAATATGAAAACACTTTCACCAGCCACAATGAATTTTATCCAAAGTAAAAGTGAAAAACAGTCAAAAGAAGTTTAAGGTTAAAAGATGAAATTAGAGCAAAAATGGTACATTCTTCAGAAATTTCCTGTTTACGTCATAGTTTTTCAAAAACTATTGTGATCAATCCAAGATTAATTTTGAAAAAATGAAGGAGGTTTATTTTTTTAAGAGGACCATCTACGAAAACCTCTCTCACTTTTCTAACAGCTATTATGGTTTTGGAAATATTAAACAATGTTGGAAAGCACTTTTTGCAGAAAATTCCAGTTAAGTCATCATTTTGCGGAGAATTTTGTGGCCAATCCGAAATACATCATACAAAAATGAAGGATGTTTTTGGTCCTAAGAGACCCATCTACAAAAACCTATCTCACTTTTTTCACAGTGATTTCAAAATCATAGATACATGCACATCTTTACAGGTTATTTTTCTGACTCTGTAAAACTCTGTTTTACACATATTTTTAAAGAGACTATTGTCCACAGATGGAGAGGAATTTTTGGAAACGGAAAGAGGTTTATCTCACCAACATGTTAATCCACAATAAAATCTTTCACTTTTTACATATCTATTACGGATTGAGAAATAAAAATATATAATTGGACCCCAAGTTTGCAGAATTGTTGGAGCAGAATGCACAAAGAAAGGAAGCAGTTAGTGACTTGGATGCCTCATCATCAACTAAGAGTTGGATCAAATTCGAATTCTCCTATTTGTCATCACCTATCCATAAAAAATAGTGCCAATAAATGCATTATTTTGATTTTCTTTACTTAAGTTCTATTTATGTAAAATAGTTGGAGAGATTTGTGAACCAATCTTGATATTTTTTCAAGATATTTTAGTTTAGAATTTGTATAAATACTTCACTCTTGGAAGTATTTTGGGGTGGATTCTTAGAATTTGTTGTAACATTGAATATTTTGGAATAAAGTGCTATTGGATAATTTTTTTGTGGCTAAGCTGGATGATGAATTGAAGCGAAAGACTTTTTACAGGATTCATGTGTCAGACTATGGATCAATAAGTCATCCTTCCCTTGTTTTTTAAATTTTTTATATTTGTTTATTATATCACTGTGTTTCAGTTCTGAATGACTAATAAAAAGAATAAATCAGAAAGTACTTAAGTGTAATCTAATTTCAATCATTGTTATTCTAAATGTTTTCTTCTAAACTGGTTTTAAACAGTGAATTCTTAATTGCTCCTGTTTTTCTAGTTTAAGCATTTTGATTATTTAATAAAGAATTCTTAATTTCTCTTTGTTAATAATCACTCAATTTTCCCTCTTATGAATGTGTTGAAATATTCTTAATTGCCTTTCATCCATTTTAAATCCATTCTAGTCACTTTAGATCTGAAATTGTTCTCTGTTTGATTATCTTGCCATCTTTTGTCTAGAAACTTAATCCAGTAAAGCCATATTTTTGACTCCATATCCCAATGGCCTAAAACTACTCAATATTTCCCTTAGCTATCGAATTCCACCACCCAAATTCAAACAAAACCCTTGGACTTTATAACTAGCCTAATATTTTCTAAAACAAAACTAAATTATACAGAGAGAGCCCTCTCTGGGTACAGATTGGCTAGATTCTGTACCAAAAAGATTGGTTTGTGGTTACCTCAGACCCCTTTCCTCTTCCTAACAACTTCAAGGAAAATCTGAGTGATAATAGAATGCATAACATATTGCAGCAAATGGGGAGGCCTTCCTTGTGAGGATTCCATTTGGAAGGAGATAGATGGATGGACCATCTACTTTTTGCAGTTGCTTGAGTTCAAGCAACATTTTGGCAGGGAGGATTGTAAGATTCCAAATTTTACATATGTTTATTGGAATATTAGAGTTGTTACTTATCTTGCTTAACTAAGTAAATAAATGGGTGGAGGGACCAATAATCCCTTAAGATGAATAAATCTACTCCTAAGAGTGTGAACATGGTTAGTTAGCTCATAAATATACATCATGGAATAGTGGAGAATCTTATTAGTGAATCAAAGAGTGGGGATCAAACATCATTATTAAGAAGAACATGGAGAGATGAAGGAGTCAAATAAGATCATGGAGGAATCATAGTAAGATCATAGAGCATTGAATGATGAGATGATGGAGGAAGTAGTGCATTAGTGCACACATGATGGAGAGGGTGAAAATTTAATGCCGAGAACATGGAGATCATGGAGAGACAGTGCAGTCAACATGGATACCTATGCCCACATGTGCAGTGCAGTTATGAGATGGGTCAAGGAATGGGAAGGTTCAAAAACTATATAATGAAGATGAAGGCAACATTAGAGGCAAGCTTGTATTATTGTTTTTTGATCTGTTTAGATCTAGATTTTTTATGTGACATTTTTGTGCACGTTTATGTTGTTTAGCTAAGTCTGTAGTGTTGTTTAGCACAGGGTGTTCCTGAGCAGGAATGCCACCCTTACCCATGAGGGAATTTGAGTGCCTACTCTGAGAAGGTTATTCTAAGTTTCCATTCATCATCAGGAATTTTTTCCACATTGTTCCTACTTTCTATAGCCCATACATATTTAGAAATAATGCATTTCTGCATCAGGGTTTGAGAGGAGGAGGTTGTCCTTTAGTATTTCAGCTAAGGGACCAGTGAAGGATTCACCCTATCACACTGAGCTTCAATATCATCCTTCCAGCACTTCAGATATGTATTAGGCATCAGGCCAAACATATCACACCTCCATGCAGCAGCAATCCCATCAAGGATTGCATAGTCTGTTCCTGTAGATCCTTTGGAGGAGGGAAGTTTCCAATACTTCAGCTGTAAATTCAATGAGTGATCTTCCCCTCAGTTTGTACTTATCATTTCCATCATTATTGAGATGAATAGACATATTTTTCAGTAGGAATCAGCCTCTCCTTCCCATATAATGAAATTTTTCCAGCAGTTGTGTATGCAGTAGTTGTTATCTTGAGAGGAGGGAGAAGAAGCTAGATCTCAAGCTTCTAGCTTGGAGATCTAGATGAGGGATCAACCCTAAAAGAATAGATTTGATATGCAACACATTTCAACCATCTTACATTATTTTATGCTTCAGATCTGCATAACCCAGCAGTCAAGGGATCAAACCCTAGGAGGGTGAATTTTTTATCTTCTTAGATCTGGATTTCCTTTTCGGGTTGTCTTGGGTTTCCATCATAGTGCCCATATCTGCAATATTGGTATCATTATAGCTCCAGAGCACCATATTTCTACATTTCCATTTCAGTCAGAAGCTGTAAGATTATCATCAGCTGAAACGACAACGTAGTATACAGCTTCAAGCAGTTCTAGTTACGCATTGCCTGCTTTGGCATGATTTCAGGGTCATTCTAGGCCACTTTCTTGGCTTGAGTGCTTCTATTTATGCACTGTTGTAATTATCATCCATCTCCACATAATAAAATGGCTCACCTATTCTGTCTATATTTGTGTTAATCTTAACTTGTGTACATAATCTGTTGTTTCAACTATTGTGTTTGTTTATTACTGCATTCTCCCTTTTTGGATATTACATCACACCTATAGTTCAGGAGGATGTCGTGCCAACCCCCTTTATTCATGGAAAAAGGGCTAGCCATGTTTTTTAAATGTAAAATCCTCTAGAAGAGTCTATTTTGTAACTCTAGTTAAGAGTTGATGTAGTCAAAATTAACCACTAGTAGGCTATCGGGCTATGTTATAACCAAGCCAGCAGCAGGAGGAGGAATTCCATTATTTTGAGAGAATTTTTTTCCATAGCTGAGCAAAGATAGCCAAGGGAGATAGGAGGTAGAGAACACAAAGAGTATTTGTGCACTATAGCAGCCCACGGGCCATAGGCATTACTTCTTTGTACCTTCAGCCATATTTCCAAACAAAGAAAGATAACGAAGCGACCTCACCTTTCAGCTGGGTTTTCTCCCGTAAGGGTTTTCCAAAGAGAATATCTCAAGTCTTATCTGTGTGTGAGGTTATTTTTCCATTCTTTAATTTAATGCATATTTTGTATTCGCATGCATGCATTAATTAAAGTTAAATATACATATCTTAAAGTTTAACAAAACTGTAATAATGTAAAATTCCAATAGTTTAATATTTTGTTATCAGATCTATATTGATGAACTATCCAGTTGAATATCCAAAGTAGTTTACAAATAATTTGGTATCAAAGCTAATTTATTTGGGTATTCTTGTGGAGATTGCATGGATCTATATCAATGGGAATGAAAATCGTAAAACCCTAACCATGGACGACAAATTTGTATACGAACCTTGTGATCCTGTAGAGGTGAGGTTTTCACTACTCAAATTACAAGTCGCGGATATAAATCGCAATGTATTCCTTCTCATGGAGTCCCTAAGAAATAATATTGGGATATTTTTAGAAGATAAGGATTCGAATACAGAGGAAAAATCAGAACAAGGAATATAATATTGAGGAGAAACGAAGAACAATACAAATAAAAAGCCCGGAAAGCATCAACCCATTTCGAGTGTCATGAATCAATAGTAGTCCCTATTTAAAGTGGAAGAAAAAGTTGATATCAAGTCATACCATGACGAGATCGGCGCTCTAAAGCTTAAATACTGATTTCATAAACTGGAAGTTTATTTCAGTGTCTATCAGATCGAGGAAGGGAAAAATATCTAATTTGTGCAGTTGAAATTGGAGGGACATGCACTAACTTGGTGGGAAATCCACATGGAAACCCTAAGGTTTGAGGGAGAACCTCGAGTGACTAAGTGGGAAGATTTCAAAACCCTCATTAAGTCGCAGTTTTATCCCATTGGGTACGTGGAGTACCTGTGGATCCAATGGCATTACTTTATGCAAAATTCAGGCCAAAGCCTGCAGGAGTACACCAAAGAATTCAGAAATATGGCTATAATGTTGGGTATCTCTCCAAATAACCAAGTTGTACTCCTTAAGTATTTGGGGGGTCTGCACCATCATCTATGTGAACAAGTGATGTTGTTCAAGCCCAAGTCGGCGGACGAGGCTTGTGTACAGGCACAGTACTTGGAGAATATATTCCTAAAGAGAGTCCACTCAAGTGGATCGAAGCAGAAGGAGCATCAAGATGCTTTAAGGAGGGGAAGAAGAAGTAAAAATGGGGAAAATATAAGAATACGACATCAATCACATCAGTGCAAAGATACTAGCAACCTCTACAACATTGATGGCCATACAGAGGAGAAGTGTTGGAAGTTGCATCCAAAGCTTAACCCAAAGAACAAGAAGAAAGATAACAAGAAGAATAATCTCATGGCCATTCAATCGAGCAACCAAGTTGAAAGCAACTCAGATGTGGATGAGAAGATCATTTGTACATCAGTACAAAAGGAGGTGAATCTGAGTATCCTTCCACAATGAGAAGAGAAAGAAATGACTAAACTCCTCTATATAAATATTGATGCGTTGTTTGACTCAGGATCATAGTTGAATCTCATTGTAGCAAAGTTGGTCAAGAATTTGGGGGTGGAATTTCGTGATGATCCAAACCCATATCCATTGTGATGGGTAAATAAGGATGAAAAGTTGAAGGTAACAAAGCAATGTAGAATTATATTTGCTATCAATTTTGATTTCGTTGCTGAATTAGATCTATATATGGTTCCCCTTGATGTATGTGAAGTAGTTTTTGGGAGTCCATACATGTACATGCGAGATGAAATATTCATGAGGAGATCCAATCAGTACCAGATCATCAAATATGGAAAATTGTTCATCATCAACGTGCACAAAGGAAAGTCAAAAATTTCATTGGAAAGTGCCAATCAAGCCAAGAAATTGATCAATTCTAGCAAGAAATATGTTTTATTTTTTTTAAGAGAAATTCAGTCTGAAGAGTAGAGAATAAGAGACAAGGAATCTATGGAGGGGTGCACTAGGAAATAAAACTAAGAATTAGAGGAGTTGTTACAGAAATTGAAGGATGTGTTGTGAGAGCCTAAAGGGTTACCACCTAATAGAGAAGTGGAACATGAGATCCATATATTGCGAGACTCCCCATTTCCAAATATTGTGTTGTACAAGAAGTCTGTTATAGAAGCAACTTTGGTGAAGAAACAATCGTAGCAGCTGCTAGAATAGGGTGTCATTCAACTAAGTACATCAACATGTGGGTCACCCATCATCATTATGCCAAATAAGGATGGGACCTGATAGATGTGCATGGATGACATGGTGTTGAATAAAATCATGCTCAAGAATAGATACACCCCCCCCCCCCCCCCCTCGAGGATAGATGATATTCTAGATCAATTGAAACAAGAAAAGTACTTCACCAAGTTGGACTTGAAGTCTATATATCACCAAGTTCGAGTCAAAGAAGAAGATACATGGAAGACCACCTTCAAAACCAGGCAAGGTTTGTATGAATGGCTAGTTATGCCATTTTTCCTATGTAATGTACCAAATACTTTTATGATATAAATGAATGATGTACTACAATATTTTATAGATTCATTTTTTATTGTCTATTTGGATGATATACTGGTATATAGTACTACCTGGGAGGAGCATATGTAAAATTTGACGCAAGTGCTAGAAACACTAAAGAAACAACAGCTGCTAGAAAATCTCAAGAAGTGTGAGTTTGTGCAACAGTATTTGGTGTATCTGGGGTATGTGATCAGTGGAAGAGAGTTGAAGATAGATCGTTTCAATACATAGGGCATAATGAAATGGTTGTTACCTACTAATTTTTCTAAAGTCGGGATATTTATTAGGGAAGCACATTCTCTGAGGAAATTCATAGCCTTGTTTCCAGTGGTAGAAACACCCCTCCATGCCATAATAGCAATGGCAAGAGTTTCGAGTGGGGAAAATTTCAACAGAGGAATTTCAAGGAGTTAAAGAATAATATCATTCAACCAATATTTATGGCATTACAAAACTTGCAGTGGCATTTCGAAGTGTAGACAGATGCAAGTGGGTATGCTATAGGAGTTGTCTTGATGTAGGGAGGAAGGCCTGTATGTTACCATTCTAAATTTTTTCATGGGGTAGTTCTTAACTAACCTACCTAAAATAAGGAGTTATATGAAATTTTGAAACCTGTGAAGAAGTGGAAGGACTATCATGATGGGAAAGGAGACAATAATCCACACATATCACCGGTCATTACAGTACTCGCAGCCTAGAGTAAGCTACAATAGACTAGGTATTACAAGGCGATGGGGTTCTTACAATAGTTTCGTTTGGTGATCATGTATAAGAAGGGAAACACAAACAAGTTAGCCGACATGCTTTCAAAGCCACCCACATCAAAGATTATAATTTAGGGAACTCTTATGGAACTATTCACCCATGATGCATACATAGAGGCTTATTCAGAGGATGAGGACTTCAAGGAGGTGTATCAGCAGTTGTAGATTTAGATTCATGTGTACGATGGAAACAACACCATTGACTACCATCTTTAGGATCGGTTACTCTAGAGTCAGGATAATCTATGTGTTCTTAAAGGTGAGTGATTTCTGTTGATTATATGGGCTCACACCTCCAAGGTTGAAGGGCACTTTGGTGGAGTACCATCACTAACTTGCAAAGGTATGTGTATTGGCCCAAGATGCACGAGCATGTAGCTAGGTTCATAAGAGGATGCATGCTTTGTTGTACCAACAAGCCTAGCAATAGGAAATAGGGTCTATATCATCCCTTACATGTGCCTACTCATCCTTGGGAAAGCATTTCAATGGAATTTTTGGGAGGTTTACTGACAACTAGGAAGGGACATGATTACCTGTTTATGGTAGTTGATAGGTTTAGCAAGATGTGTGTTCTAATGCCATGTAAAAATACCATTAGTGAGAAATAAGCAACAAACTTGTTCTTTTGACAAGTCTAGGTTCACTTTGGGATACCAAGGAGCATCATTTCAGACAAGGATACAATATTTCTCAGTGAATTATGGACTGAATTGTGGGTGAAGATGGACACAAAATTTAAGAGATCTACATCGTTCCATCCACAGACTGATGCGTAGATAGAAGTAGTCAATAGGACTTTGGTGCAACTTCTAAGGGGATACAACCAGAAGCATCTGACGACCCGAGATGAAAATCTAGTATATATACAACATTCATATAATAGAGAAATCCACACTTATACCATAAATTCCCCTTTTCAGACTTGTTTTGGATATTTTAAACCTTCACCTTTGGATATTTCATATGGGAAGCAAGGAGGATTCAGGGAAGATCTTACAGGACATGCTTTGAGGGATGAAAAAAATATAGAGAAGATCAGGTAGATCCATCAACAGGTACAGGAAACACTAAAAAACTCACGTGAGAAATATAAGGCCAGGCATTATCAACACAAAATAGAGAAGGCATTCAAGGTGGGAGACAGAGTATAGTTATAGTTGAACAAGGAGTGCCTGCAGGGGCTTGGTAAGAAAATCAAGGCTATGAGGTATGGTCCTTTGAGGTACTAGAAAATTTGGGTGATAATTCATATTGACTCATTTAATCAATGGTGAATGTCAAGAATTTGAAACTCTATGAGTCTGCCATGTTAGATCAAAAAGAGGAACAAGTCCTACCTTTTGTGGAGGATTTGGAACCAGAAGCTCAGGCAGAGTTGATAGAAGATACATTTTTTCAGAAGATTTCTATAACTACAACACAGGTGTAGCATAACCTTTGGAAGATTGGGTTGAAGGGGCAACTTCCATGCAAAGCTAAATGGTACACATGAAAGAAGGTGGAGGAAAAAATTCCTCACCTCATTTAGTAAAATATCTTGGGGACCAAAATCCTCCAAAAATGGAGAGGTGTGATCTGAATTAGATCATTATTTTTTTTTCATCCATATCAATGCATTTGGAGTGGAAAATGTGGAGGAATCAACTCATGAGACCGTTTTTACCGGCAGGACCTAGTTTGGCGAAACAAGGTATGAAACCTTTCAGGAGCGTTTTGATTCATCAAATGAAATTTTTTGCGAGTGAGAACTTGTTGCTTATGTGAACACATTTTCATGCTATTATACACTCAGATATATTTCCAATAGCACAAGAAGCACGTCAATCAGAGTCTATATGCAAAAGTTATGTCACTTAGAAGTTGACTTTCTTGTTTTCACACCTATAGTTCGAGAGGATGCCGTGTAATCCACCATTATTCATGGAAAATGTATTAGCCACGTGTTTTTTTATGTAAAATACTCTAGAAGAGTCTATTTTTAAACTCTATTTAAGATTTTATGTAGTGAAAATTAACCACTAGTAGGTTATCGGGCTATGTTATAACCGATCCACTAAGAGGAAGAGGCATTCCATTCTTTCGAGAAAATTTTGTTAAATAACTAAGAAAATATAGCCAGGATAGATACGGGTTAGAGCACACAGAGAGTATATGTGCACTATAGCATCCCACAGGCAACATGCATTACTTCTTTGTACCTGCAGCCATATTTACAGATAGAGAAAGAGAGAGAAGCAGCCTCATATTCCAGCTGGGTTTTCTCCCGAAAGGGTTTCCCAGAGAGCATATATTATGTCTTATGTGTGTGTGAGATTATTTTTTCATTCTTTACTTTTATGCATAATTCATATTCACATGCATGCACTAATTACAGTTAAATCTACAGATCTTAAGGTTTAGTACAACTGTAATTGTGTAAAATTACAGTATTTTAGTATATTATTATCAGATATGTTTTGACAAACTGCCCAGTGGAATAATCATGACAGTTTACATATCATTTGGTATCAGATCCAATTCATTCAGGTATTCTTGTGGATATTATAGGGATCTAGATCGGTGGGGCTTAAAATCATAAAACCCTAACCATGACCGATGAATATGTAAATGAACCTTGTGATCCTCCAGAGGTGAGATTTTTGCAGCTCGAACAAGTAGTCGTGAATATAAATCACAATGTAAACCTCCTCATGACGAGCCTAAGCAATAAGCTAGGGATATTTGGAGAAGATGGGGGTTTGAATGCAGAGGACAAATTAGTATGGGGAACAGAATATCGAGGAGAAATTAAGAACCAGCCAAAGAAAGAGCCCAAAAAAGATCAACACAGTTCGAGTGTCATGAATTAATCGCAGTCCCCTTGATTTATGTGGTGTCGTATTTGGGAGTCCATACATATACATGCAAGATGCAATATTCATGAAGAGAGCTAAACAGTACTGGCTCATCAAGGATGGAAAATCATTCATCATCAACATGCACAATGGCAAGTCAAAAATTTCACTGGTAAGTGCTAATCAAGCCAAGAAATTGATCAGTTCTAGCAAGAAGTATGTTTTATTGTTTTTTAGTGAAATTTAGTCTGAAGAGGAGTTAATAAGAGGAAAGGAATCCTTGGATGGGTGCACTAAGAAACAAAAACAAAAATTGGAGGAGTTTTTATAGGCATACTGCAAGGATTTTCTAAGTGACTAAAGGGTTACCACCTAAGAGAGAAGTGGAGCATGAGATCCAACTATTGCCATACTTCTCCATTTCCAAATATTAAGTTGTACAGACAATTTGTTATAGAAGTGAGGTGAAGAAACAGTTGCAGTAGCTACTGGAACAAGCTGTCATTCGACCAAGTACATCACCATGTGGTTCACCCATCATCATTGTGCCAAATAAGGATGGGAGTTGGAGTATGTGAATAGATTACAGGGATTTTAATAAAATCACGCTCAAGAAAATATACCCCCTGCCTAGGATAGATGATGTGCTAGATTAGTTGCAACAAGAAAAGTACTTCACCAAGTTGGACTTGAAGTCTGGATATCATTAGGTTCAAGTCAAAGAAGAAGATACATGGAAGAATGCCTTCAAAACCAGGCAAGGTTTGTATGAGTGGTTAGTTATGCCATTTGGTCTATGTAGTGTGCCATCTACATTTATGAGATTAATGAATGATGTATTGCGCCCTTTTATAGATTCATTTTTTATTGTATATTTGGATGATATACTAGTATATAGTTCTACTTGGGAGGAGCATATGTCACATTTGACGCAGGTGCTGGAAACATTGAAGAAACACTAGTTGCTAGAAAATCTCAAGAAGTACAAGTTTGCATAGCAGTCTTTGGTGTATATGGGGTATGTGATCGCTGGAGGAGAGTTGAAGATAGATCCTTCCAAAATGGAGGCCATCATGAAATTTTCGATGCCTACTAATGTTTCTGAGGTCAAGAGATTCATTGGGGCAACAGAGTAACTGAGGAAATTCATAGCTTTGTTTTCAGTGGTAGCAACACCACTCCATGCCATAACAAAAATTGGTAACTGTTTCAAGTGGGGGAAATGTCAACAAAGGGCTTTCGAGGAGTTAAATAAGAAGATAAATCAAGAATTAGTTATGGAATTTCCAAAATTTTTGTGGCCTTTCGAAGTGAAGAAAGATGCGATTGGGTATGCTATGGGAGATATATTGATGCAGGGAGGAAGCTCTGTATGTTACCATTCTAAATTTTTTCATGGGGAAGTTCTTAAATATCTTACCTATGATAAGGAGATGTATTCCATGGTGCAAGTTGTGAAGAAGTTGAAGCACTATTTGATGGGAAAGGAGACAGTAATCAACACAAATCACCAACCATTACAATACTTGCAAGGCCAGAGTAAGCTACAAAAAACCAGGCATTACAATTGGATGGGGTTTTTACAATAGTTTCATTTGGTGATCAAGCATAAGAAGGGAAACACAAACAAGTTGTCTTAAATGCTTTCAAGGCCACAAAAATAAAATATTATAGATTTAGGGACACTTATGCACATGGATCCATTCACCCATGATGCATACAAATAGGCATATTCATAGGATGAGGACTTCAAGGAGGTGTATCAGTAGTTGCAGACTCAGAATCACGTGCGTGATGGTGACAACACTATTGAATACCATCTCCAATATGGGTTACTCTACAGGTTGGATAAGTTATGTGTTCCTAAAGGTGAGTGATTGCAACTGATTATAGAGGCTCATACTCCAGGGTTGCAGGTCACTTTGGTGTAGGGAAGAACATCGCTAACTTGCAGAGGTATGTGTATTGGCCTAAGATGAAAGAGAAACTAGCCAAGTGAATCATAATAGGATGCATGTTGTGTTGTAACAGCAAGCCTAGCAATAGGAAACAGGGCCTATATCATCCCTTAAGTGTGCCTAATCGTCCTTGGGAAAGAATCCCCATGCACTTTGTGGGAGTTTTATTGACAACCAAGAAGGGCATGACTACATGTTCATGGTAGTTGACAAGTTCAAAAATATGTGTGTTATGATGCCTTGTAAAAGAGCATCAGCAGGCAAGAAGCAACAAACTAATTCTTTGGATAGTTTTGGGTGAACTTTGGGATACAAAGGAGCATCAATTTAGACAGGGATACAAGATTTCTTAGTGCATTATGGACTACATTGTGGGAGAAGATGGGCACAAAGTTGAAGAGATCTATAATGTTCCATCCACAAACAGATGAGCAGATAGAAGTAGTCAACAAAACTTTGCTACAACTTCTGAGGGGATACAACCAGAAGAATCCAAAGACCTGGGATGAAAATATGGTATATATACAACATTATTATAACATATTAGTCCACACTTCTATATGAAAGTCCCCATTTCAGACTTGGTTTGGATATTTTCCACCTTCACCTTTGGATATTACATATGGAAAGCAAGGAGGAGTGAGGGAACATCTTACAAGAGATGCTTTTAGGGTTGAAAAATTTATAGATAAGATCAGGTAGATCAACCTATAGGTACAGGAAACACTACAGAAGTCACAGAATAAATATAATACTGGGCATGATAAGCAAAGAACAAAGAAGTCATTCAAGGTGGGAGAGAAAGTATGGTTACATTTGAATGAGGAGAGGCTGCAGGGACCTGGTAAGAAAATAAACGCTCTAATGTATGGTCCCTTTGAGATACTGGAACATGTGGCTAATAATTCCTATCGACTCATTTTACCATAGTATATGCGCATTTAATCTGTTGTGAATGTCGAGAATTTAAAACTCTATGAGCCTTCCATGATAGATCAAGAAGAGGAACAGGTCCTAGCTTATGTGGAGGATTTTTCACTAGAGGCTCAAGAAAAGTTGACAAAAGATACCACTTTTTAGAAGGGGTCTAGAACCACAAGATAGGGCCAACATGAGCTTTGGTAGATTGGGTTGAATGAGTAGCTTCCAAACAAAGTTAAATGGTACACCAGAGAGAAGGTGGAGGAAAAATTTCCTCACCTCATTTAGTAAAAGAATTTGGGACCAAAAGCCTCAAAAAATGGGGAGGTGTGATATGAATTGGATCATTATATTTTTTTTCATCCATCTCGATGCATTTGGAGTGGAAAAAGTTGAGGAATCTGTTAAACACCATTTTAAACATGCACATGGTGTATGAGAAGAATGAAAACACACACACAAGAGGCTCAACACACAATGAAGGATATGCGTGAGGCTTTCTTATTTTTCCATTATACATGATGTACATTTATAATAAAATGGTGTGACTCTTGGTTTCACATTCCAAGGTCACTTGGACTCCATTGTGACTTTTCGCATTCCACACCTACCCATGTAAGATTAGGTGTTCCAACATCCCCCCTTAATCTGAAGGGGTATGTGTGAGTCCAAGAAAAGAGTTGTAATACAAATCTGCAAAGTATACATAACAGCACTTGGGCTGAATCAACTCTCTTAAATGTTGGAAAAAAGAGGTGGTTTAAGGATGACCACCAACACTGGAACGCAATACTTGTTGCAGTTCCTGGAACTCTTCCAAAACTGGCAAGAAGTTGAAGGCTTCTGCTAGAGGAATTGTCCCTCATAAAAAAGGGAGACCTTCAACCTAAAATAAGGGAGGTCTACTACCTGTGATGGTTTTAGGATTACCAACAACTATGGAATGCTTGAAGAATTTCCTGGAACTCAACCAAAGCTGGCAAGAAGCTGAAGGCTTCTGCTAGAGGAAGTGTTCCTCATATATGAAAGGGAGACCTTCGACCTAAAAGAAGGGAGGTCTACTACCTATGATGGTTTTAGGTTATCCACCAACCAAAGATGATGGTTTAAGGTTTTCCACCAACCGAAGGCATGCTCATGGGCATCCGTGTCTCTGGCTACATCTCCGAATCTGGAATGACGAATTGTGGCTCAGGCTCGCTTGAACTGCTGTGTCTCTGTGTACAAATATGAACATGGAATGAGAGATTGTGGCTCAAGCTCGCTTGATCTGACGTCAAAGCTTGTACATGACCACCATTTTCCCCCCTGTCAGGGACAAGGTGAGATGATGGCGAAAACTCAACTGCAAGTTTTCTCAATATCCGAGAACAAGTTCTAACATGTGTCGTAAACATCTTCTTGGCTGCTGATGCCCATTTCCAAGAAGCGATCCATCCAAGATGAATCTTGGTTCTTGCAGGAGGCTTGTTTCTGAAGCATTTGTCTGAAGAATGAGTGTGTTGACCATAGTTCTTGTATGGATGAAGATCAAAACAATGATCTTTCATATGGCCAACTCGATCACAGTGTTGGCATTTTACAATTTGATGTTGTTGTTGTGGAGCAGGATCTGGAACTGCTACAGGTGAACTGTCATACAGGAATCCGACACTCTGAAATTTGATGGGCTTGGTGTAATCCGGAATATGAAAGGACACATCCTTGTCATATCCAAGACCAGTTCGATGCTTGTTGTGGACAATCTCTTCCCAAGGTCTGATGATGGGCTTAGGAAGTGCAGGCTGGGCTGCTGCATCTGCATGAAAATATGCTCTTCTACAAGGAACTGAGTGTGAATCAACTGGAACTTTATCTTCTTTCTTCTGATGAGAGTCCTTCTCAATATTCTAAATAGAAATAGGTTCTGAATGGTGACTCTTCTGCTGAAGTTCGTCTTGCTGAAGTTGAGATTCCAACTGCAAAAACTCAATCTTCTCTTGTGCATTTTGCAAACAACTTTGAATGTTACAAAGAGCATCCTTGCTCATTTTTATCATGTCATCAACATTGGAATGAATGAGGTTATTCAACAACTCTAATGCCTCATTGATTTTAGCCATTTTTAACAACTTAGGCTCAAAAATGAAAGGGTGTCGGCTTCAGCCGAAAATGCACCCATTTACAATGTGATTCAACTTCCTTTCAAAAATACAAATGAATCCAAAGAATTTCCAACTATGGAAATCTCAAAGTACAAAATCTGCTCCTCAAATGATGGAGGGCAATCAACAATTTTTCAACAACTCAAGTACTGATTGCAACTATGAAGAAGCAATGTCTACTCACAATACAATGTCAATGCAATACAATATTTCTGCAAAAATATTTTGTAAATGTGCAGCTGAAAACACTTGTGCAGGAAGCCTTTAAGGCAGCTGAATTTTTTCTTCAAATAACTACTTTAAAATTAATGGAAAACTTGTCTTCAAATGTCAATTTCTTCAGAAAATCACCCTTCAAATCAATGCCACAAATCACAATGTAAATCTGCAATTTTCTCTATGTATATTCCATCTACTAATATGTCATTTCTTCATTCACTGCTATTCATTTCCTCTCTGTCCTCTCTCTCTCTACTGTTTTTTTTTTAAATTAATTAAAAATTAATTAAAAAATAAATTAATGGAAATTAATTAGAAATGGAGGAATTTAAAAATAAAAAGTCGAATTTTTTTAAAAATTCGTGGAGGGAAATGTATTGAGAAGGGAGGGGGGTTATTAAAATTGTGGGAGGGGAAAATTTAAAAATTAAAAAAAAACGAATTTAAAATACTTGGATTGATTGTTGTGAGTTGGTGAATGCGTGGGATGGGAAGAGCGAAGGGTTCGTAGATGAGCAGATAGGATGGGTAGGTCGAGTAATGGTGTGAGATGAGGGCCACGTTGGGGGTGTGGTTTAGTGTGGATAGGTGGGTGGAGGAATGTGGGGGGACGTGAGCGAACGAGTATTGCAGGAAGGGTGCTACGATGGGGGGGGCGTTAAGCTGGTAGGAGAGGGACTATATGGAGGGCAGGGCGAGCGGTGCGTTGGTGAAGCAGTGGACTGGGAAAGTTGGCTCGGGTAGTGGGCAGGGTAGGGGGCAGGGTAGGGGGGCTGGGTTAGGGTGCGAGGGGGTGTGCAAGATTTTGAGGTGAGGGGAGCAAGCCGTGGAGCGTGGTATGAGCTGCAGGGGCGTGGGTTGAGAGGGCCAGCTGTTATGCCGAGAGGGAGGATGGGAGAGGGAGCTCATGAGAGGAATGGAGCAGGCCTCGAGGGTGTTGTGTGAGCACTCGTAGAGCTGAGAGGGGAGGGTGGTGAGTAAGAGAGGGGTGGCGTAGATAGCAATAGAGAGGAGTCGTTTAAAATGGAGAGGGGTCGATATTTCAATGCAGAGGGGTCGTTTGTGAAGCGTGGAAGTAGCAGATAGCAGGGTAGGGAGAGCTATAAGGTTCGAGTGGGATCTGCGTGGAGGGCGGGTATGGGTAGGCCACGAGGCAGCATATGTGTGTTGGGGAGAGCAGATTTTAGCAGCAGGGGCGTGGCATAGGAGAGTGGCCAGGTATGGTGAGGGAGGGTCGTGGAGTGAGGGGGTATGGGGATAGCGCAGAGTGCCAAGATGAGAGGGAGGGTTGGTTGGAATAGTGGGAATCTCGAATGGCATGCGAGCGGGGTGGGGAATTAATAAAATTTAATATTATAAATGAGAGGGCTGAGAGTGATGAGGGTCGAGCTGTAGGATAGGGTGGATTTGCAGAAATAATATTTTTTTTTTTTATTTTTTTATTTTTTTAAAACAGCAGAGAGCAGAGGAGTAAGAATAGCAGTAGAATTTTTTCTTCTTCCAAATATAGAGCAGAAATTTTTTGGAAATTATAGTAGTAAAAAATCCAGCAAAAGAAAATGTAGATATGAAGAATTTTTCAGCAGAAAAACTCAGATTTCTTTTGCAGTAAAAAACTCATAAACTTCTTCAGAAATCCAATTTAAACAATATTCCAGCAGCTCTCCAAATTACAAAATTTAATGGGCAGAAATTGCAGGAAGAATGAGTAGTGAGAAAACCTTCAGATGCATAATGCTGCTTTTCTCCAAACAAATTTCTAAGTGTTTCCAAGAACTTCCAAATGCTTCAGATGCACAATGTTGCTTTTCTCCAAGATAAAATTTTTGAATGCTGCAAAATCACTGCTACAAAAAATCTGAGTGCTGCAAAAATGTCAAGCATTTTTGCAGATATGCACAGGCCATAAACACAAATGGCTCAGTCAATTTGGAGCAGGGCCAGCAATCGCCCGCTCTGATACCATGTTAAACACCATGTTAAACATGCACATGGTGTATGAGAAGAATGAACACACACACACAAGAGGCTCAACACACAATGAAGGATAAGCGTGAGGCTTTCTTATTTTTCCATTATACATTATGTACATTTATAATACAATGGTGTGACTCTTGGTTTCACATTCCAATGTCACTTGGACTCCATTGTGACTTTTCGCATTCCACACCTACCCATGTAGGATTAGGTGTTCCAACAGAATCAACTCATTGGACTATTTTTACCAGCGAAGCCCAGTTTGGTGAAACGAGGTCTCAAACCTCACGGAGTGTTTTGAGGCATCAAATGAATTTTTTGGGGGGTAAATCTTTGTCACTTTGGTGCATACCTTTTTCACGATATTCTACACTCAAATATATTTACGACCACGCAATAAGCATGTCAATTAGAGTCTGTATACAAAATATATTCCACTCATAAGTTGACCTTCTTGTTTTCACACCCATAGTTTAGGAGGATGTCGCGTCAGCCCCCATTATTTATAGAAAATTGGCTAGCCACTTGTTTTTGATGTAAAAGACTCTATAAAATTCTATTTTGTAACTCTAGTTAAGAGTTGATGTTGTCAAAATTAACCACTAGTAGGCTATCGGGCTATGTTATAACCGAGACACTATGAGGAAGAGGCATTTTATTCTTTCGAGAGAATTTTGTTCCATAGCTGAGAAAATATAGCTAGGAGAGGTAGGAGGCAGAGCACAGAAAAAGGATATGTGCACTGTAGCAGCCCATGGGCCACAAACATTACTTCTTTGTACCTGCGACCAAATTTCCAGACATAGAAAGAGAGCAAAGCAACCTCACCTTCCAACTTTTTTTTCTCCTGAAAGGGTTTCCCGGAGAGCATATCTTATTTCTTATGTGTGAGCTTATCTTTTGTTCTATAATTTTATGCATAATTTTTATTTGCATGCATGCACTAATTACAGTTAAATTTACAAATCTTAAATTTTAATAAAACTGTAACAGGGTAAAATTCTAGTATTTTAATATATTATTATCAGATTTGTTTTGACGACCTGTCCTATGGAATATCCATGACAATTTACGGATCACATACAATATAAGATTGTGAAATGAAAAGTAATGAAAACTAATTAGAATGGGGGTATCTCATCTCTAAAGAGAGAGAGAAACCTCAATAATGTTTATTCATAAAAAAATTACTGCAAGCGGCCCATATGGGATTTTAACATACATTACTACACCATAAGAGGAAGAACTTGTAAAGATACAAAACCTTAACCCTAGGAGGTCAAGTGGAAAAAAGGAATTTGGAACCCTAAGCATCTAGTTGATACATAAACTTCTTGGGGTTGTAACTTTGGCATACAAAATTTTTTTGTGTTGAAAAATAACCTATTGGAAATATCTTAATGAGAATAATAATTTTAGTCAAAGATGAAGCATGCCATAGAAACCTCAATTTGTCACAGATTCAAAAAGGGTTGTTTAGGGCCTCAAAAAAACATTGGCAAAGTTTATGACCTAAAAAGTTAAAGACAAACTACCATGATGGAGAATAATCTATTATGATCTAAAGGAAGAGATTGGTGGTCATCAATACACATATAGATCATAATCACACATTAGTTATTAGAATTCCATGTAAAGTTCCATCCTTATGAATTAAAAATTGTTAAATAGTGATCATTATTTTTTGGATCAATCATGATTATAATTTTTTTCCTACCCTCATTAACATACTGATGTCGACTGCATCCATTTTCCTCACTTAAGTGTGATGGTTGAGTTAGTTTGACCCAACACCCCTATCTAGATCCCATATTTACCCTTTAATTATGACCGTGTATTGGTTTCAATTCAAAATGCACAGTGTTATTAGTGTTTTTCTTGGTCCACACAAGAATCATAACCACAATGGACAATCCTAAGTGAACCCCAAATTAGATATCCCTTATCACCAAGGATTACTCTAATGTATCGTGTACTCGAGAGTTGAGGCTAAGGGATGGAGTAAAAAAGGCACTTAAGTCCTATTTTCCTCGCTTGTTAGCTAATTCACATTATAACAAAGGTACCAAACCTTTGAACCGTAAATAGTTACCTCACTTTCCTCAAGGCTTTGCATGTGACCGACATTAGTGACCCGATGCACGAGCTCATGAATCTCAAGATCTTAGTGTCATCCTTAGTATCTCCCTTTATCGCAACATTCGAACCTAGTGGTATTTGCTCTTATCCAATATGAGGTGGTCCCCACCACCTTTACAACACTTAATGATCTCCTTCTATTACTGATTATCAATGGGATCACCTCACCACTTTTCGAAGATCTTTAAACTAAGTAATTCCACAACAAGGTGATGAAGAAATAGCATTAGCAAAAGAATACATAAAATGTTCCATCATTTGAATCCATTAATAAATGGGACCACTCATCGCACATCAACACTCACAATTCTTCTATGCTTTCAGTAGTAGTGGTAGTTTACATAATTGAAAATAACAAGAATATCTCTTTCTCTAGGCCTTGTTAGTTGATAGTTTAGGTTGATGAATATCATACCAACATTGGTAAAGGCTTCATCGATGCCAAGTCAATATTATCTCTGGTGGATGATAAGCTGATAAAAGAGAACTCTCTTAACATATTATTTGATTTTTGTAAACTGACATCACTTCAAACTAAATCAGGTTTTTCACTAAGCCTCCATGTTATAATGACTTCAGTTTATGATAAAGGACAAAATCAAATATCCTCTATTTTCTAATACTTATGATGTGATTCTACCATAACTTTGAGAAATAATAACAGAGACTTATGGTATAGATCCAATATCAAAATCATATTACTCCTACAACAATAGATCTTGGGACCTCTTTGTCATGATATTTCAATTCTTCAACCAATCTCTCGGTAATCTAGTTCTATCTAACATGCACCTCCCTCCAGCGAGGATTTGATTTTTTCCACGTGCAACCAAAAATTCACATCCACTCACAAATTCATCATTCATATTAACTCAGACAAATAGAGACCATGTACACACAAGATTGAAGGTATTTAAACAAAATTCATTTTCTCAAACCTATACAAATATTTTTTTATTATACTTGGTTTATGGGCTTTCTCTTCCTTGGCCACACTATGGGTTGTATACAACTAGGTTTGATACCAAAATTAGTTTCATCTCCTAAACTAGCTCCTAAGATCTCCATTGACTCATCCTAAAAGATCTCAGATCCTAGAAATCATCTAACTCCTCAATGGATCTCTCCAAATAGTGCATTACATGTTGATGGGGAAATTATTCCTCAATTCCTAAATAAATATCTATTTAGACTAGAAAATAAATCTCCTATATTTAATTCCATTATTTGGCTTAAGTTAAATTAAGGGAATCCACTCCATTTAGTAAATGTGACAAGAACTCCTAGGTTTTGTTGACTTGAAGGAATGATATTGCATCAGACTCCTAAGGTAAAAAAAGTTTATGTACTCTTTTTCATGAGTCTTCCATTTGTTTCATATTTTGTTATCTATAATTTTTCAATTGCAGGTGCATCTATTGAAATTTATTCTCCTCCTAGACCCCAAATTTTCTTTTCATTTTGTAGCTACGGAATTGTTATTATGTCCTTCACCTTCCAGGTTTCCATACTTTGTTTTTCAAGGCTCCACTTGTCTTACTGATATACTTTCTTGCAGCCAACTTATTTCTAGTGTTGATTGTATACTTCACCTCAATATGTGTTCTCTAAGGAAATTTATTCATCATCATACATAATACCTTAATCTCAATTCCGAACATAATCCTTTGTTGATCCATGCTGTTGACACTACTCCATTACAACTTTGCTTGAAAATTTAAAATTTATGTGGCCTCACTTGCCATTTTGTAAGTTATCATCTTCCATTCTTCATCACCAAACATTTATCAAAATATGTTAATCAACTCGATTTCCTTCCATGGATACTCTATGAAATATTTACTTTTATTCTCTAAACATTCATTTGTACCTGCATCTGCACACAAAATAAATTTATTAAAACAATTTCTCTACTCATGAGATTCTTGTAATTTATCTTACAACAAAAAATTGATTTCTTGTTCTCCTTTATTGTTGTCTACTATACAATTTGTTTCTTCACCCTTTTCATTGGATTTTCCTTTTGGCTAAAAATAATTACCGGGAAAGAACCAGGTTCAGGCGCAGGGACCAATAAGGCTCCATTGTATTCTAGGACAACATCGAAATTTTCACCTTACCCAAGATTGAGTAATGAGTCTCACCCAAGGGCCCTAGGGAAAATTTTAGGGGCTAATTTTCATAGGTGGGCTAATTTTCCACTTTTTTTCAAAAAAAATGATTCACCAATTTCCATTTTTTCTAAAAATTATTCGTCAAAATTTTATAGTCTAAAATAATTTCACCTTAAAATTCTCTAAAATTTTACATATACTAATATAGAATAATTATAAATATAAATATTTTTATAGAAATATCGTCAAAAATTTTACAATTTCCATGTTAGGGACTAGTAATATTCGCCAAATTTTCTAAACTTAAATATAAACTTCCATCCTTAAAAATTTCCTTGCTTGAGGCGTGCCACAACCTTAGTTAAATGAGAGAGTTGGGATTTGGATATCATAAGATAAATTATCTGTTATTACTCTCTTATAACAATGTTATCATAACCAAGCAACCATTTCGCGAGATTTAAACATATCATCCAGTAAAGAGGACTGAAAGATACATAATAAAAAGTTTTAACTACTGAGTATTCAGATAATTCTAACAATCCAAAGCACACACATGAGATATGGACCACAAAACATATCTTTATATTGAATTCATCATAATACATTACATTCAACACATGGGTGTTTTTCACAGAGATCCTTCGAGACTAAAAAACACATAATTATAGGATAACCACATCACAGTGTATTTATCCTCCTTTTGTGACCGACTTCCTCTTGTTTTCATTCCTGTCTTTATTTCCTTATCCCACGTTGCCCAAATGAAATGTTATTCCCTCCTCTTTATTCACTCGACTACCTTCGATGCTTGGTTGTTTCTGGTTTTTCCCACTTTCCTTCCGTAACTTGGAGTTCTCTCCAATTCACTCTAGGTCTTTTCCACAACTCCCCAATGACTATCCCATAACCCATTATCACTCCATATGTTCCAAAACTGCCTTTTAATTTAAAAATATAAGGACCCGAAAGGCCCCGGCCACAGTCTATTGACTCATCCTAGAGTCAATCCTTTCTAAGTAGTGTCAGTCCCGCTGATGGTTATTCTTCCAGTTTCTTTGTTGTTTGTTACTCCTACCTCGCTTGATCTTGACTAGTTCCTTCAAATGAAGGCCCCAACTCAGGTATTGTCTTGATGTCACCCTCCTTGAATTTTCAGAACTCTGCGATCGGCCCCTGCCATGTTTGCATAATATTTGATCCCTGGGTGATTAAATGGGTTGTATTCTTGGCTTCATCTTGTTGAGGTCAAGCGCTGAGGATGGTCTTCCACTATGCATATTACTCAAAATTGAGTTGGTACAGTGTCTCAACCTAATTTTGTAGTGATGGTCTCAAATCACAAAATAGTTGCTTCATCTTCAATAATTCATCCTCAATTTCTTGTATATGTGTCTGCAAGGATTGATCTTCATCATACAGTTGTTGATGCACGTTTCTATGATTTTTCCCATTTGTGTCAACCATTACTTTCTGGAGTTGTACTCTAAGCAGGTAGACGAGTTGATTCTTGATTACCAGGCAGCCTGACCAATCATGGACTTGTTCCAGTAGTGTGTGTATCTCCTTTACTATGTTGTGGAATGTATATTTGAGTTTTCTCAGTTCGACTGTCTTTTTTCAATCTCTTCCTCGTATGTTGTTGTTGGGTATGGTAATTCTTTCTTGGTTGATGACAAATTCTGCATGCGCTCACGGTTTTTGGTCAGCAAATCATTACATTATGTTTTAATGTGGTGATAACATTCAAAATGTGTGCATGTAGTCATGTCTTGTGGGGTAGTCTCTACCACATATGCAATGGTCATCCATAACTGCTGGAACTTCTCAATGATCTTCTCTAGCTAGGTGTGCATATCATTCTTCTCATGTTGTAGTCGGTCGTGCTCATCAATAAGCGTTAGGATTTGTCATTGTTGTTGCTCGTGATCTACTGAGAGATAATTGTTTAACAACTTTTCCCGATGTGAAACTACCTAAATAAAATTAAACAATTGGGTTGTTTTCCAACCTTGTAAATCTCCCTGATTCATATCTTATGGGTTTGGAAACCTTGATTGGAGTGGTTTCCCACTGCAAATAGATATTTCTGATTGTCCTTGTGGCGATGTTGGCTTATGAGAGTGTTTTTCCTGATGCAGGTTATGGTAGGTGGATTTAGGAATGGGTGAGATGAAACTAACCGACTAAAGTGGTAATGATACATGGTGTGATATGGTGGTGAGAGGGCTATTAATATCCATTTTTTGGACCGTCATAGGACATGCACTTAATAGAGTGGATAACATTCGCCCCGACTAAACCCCTGTGTCAATAAATTTAGTCACAGTTGGGATCTCTAAATCACTTCCATATCCATATCGTTTTCAACTATGGTACTGGTCGAGATAACATCGAAAATGGTGGCAGAGGTGGAAGTTCTTTATCGTGATGGATCTTGCAAAGAGGGTGACAGGATTGGGGTGGAAGCTTGGTGTTCTTCAAATATGGGTGAGGCAACTAAGGTCGATCGCAGGTTTTCTTCAATGATCAGAGAACCATACTGGGTCTGGTTGTCTTCTTTTTCCAAGCCTACTAGTTGGGTGACAACCTGGGTAAATTTGGCCTTTTTCTTTTTAGCTAATGGAATGGGTGGTTTGGAGGCCTTATGATTTTTGAATGTTGGAATAGTTGGTTGGGACTGTGAATGGGGCCCTATGGCTAGTAGTGCAGCAACTATCGGAGCACTTACAGTGGTGGTTTGCTGAATTCAAGATTGAAACTAAGAAAAATATGGAAATTGACTAGTTACAATTCTTATACTTACCATTTTTTGGTTGATTTCTTGCATTTGAGTTTCCATTTGTTGAATAATGGGGTCCAACTTCATCTCTGTGAGCCTCCTTCTTGTATTTTTTGTTGTCTCGCCCAGTAATCGCCGAGGTATCATTGCTTGCAAATAATATAAGTGTTTGTTGTCACAAAATTCTTCGACAACTCCTGGCCATAACATTACTTCTTTTTGGAATTCTTCCACAGTTAAAATAAACCTTTGTGCTCTTTTCTGAAACGTTTTAGGATTTACACAATTTGGTCTTAACCATGTGTGACCATGGTTGACTCTGAACCGAATTTTTTATGTGTACTCATGAAGTAGCACCCTTGGTATCCTTTATGCAGAATTGGTAACAACCAACATTTTCTTATAACAACCTAAGAAGTAGTCCTCACTTATTTATTTGATGTTTGGATCTACTGATGCCCTCCATGGTGTGTATCTGAGTGCAAGTGGTTGTTCATCAGTGATTTATGCTAGCTGCCTTCCTTCTGGAGGACACCATTTCCACATATCCAATGCCATGATAAAATATCCATATATGAAACTTGTGGCTCTCTTGTAATTATCCTCACGTGCCTCAAATAATTCATGCAGTAGATAGGTGCACCAATTTAGTTGTGTTCCATGTACACAATGCTCTACAACTGAAATTGTATCCAGCATGCACTCATTCTTCATGTAGTGGCGCATAATCTTGTAAGCTATGAGATGGAAGGAAACTTTTATGTTGTCCTTGTTGATGGGCTAAATTGGTTCACCTTTTCCTCCTCTCTTGGTGTTTTATTTCTTGTATAAGTTGCCTTTTCCAACCTTTATGGCTATTTTTGAGGGTTTTTGGAAGGAGTAAGACACAGAATTCCCTGCTACTGAAAGCCCCATTAATCTATGTACATCTACAACATGTAATTTAATTTCATTCTCCATCCACAATGAACCTCTGTGTATCCTTCTGAGAAGAACCTTAGTGCATTGCATCGCTACTCCTTGAGTGTCGAACATAAGTAGACTTCTCAGATGAAGCAATGTGGACCTCTAAATTTATCTGAAGTCGTTAAGAACTTGGACTGCCTAACTTCCATATTTGTTCATGTAGAGCTCTATATATACTTTTCATTTCAATACCGGAAATCAAAATGAATCTGTGAAGTCACTATCAACCAACCTTTATTTGTCATATTTCCATGATATAGTCTCCAATTTCTCAATCCTCGTGTCAAATTTTGGTTCAGAAAATGAGACAATAGTCTTCGTCATCTTTCAGCATCTCTAATAGAATATTGATACAATGGATCTAGACTTCTACTCGGGACAATTTCTATCAGACACAAACTCTAGAATATTTCCTTTCAACACCCTGGTTTCCAACTCTGAAGAATTCAACATATCCATGAAAATTAAGTAGAAACTTTGACATGGTGTATTTTGATGATACCACTTAACTAATTATTTCTGCAACTTTCCCCATTGGATTCAACCATATGACTTGCTGATGATGGGTGAGTTGGACCTGACTTGGCTAACGCAATTCTCTAAAATGCGAGTGGAGGTGATGGGAAATTATTATGCAGTGATGGATGTGGTTTATGAGGCGACAATATTTCTATTACGGGAAATATTTATTTTAAATGCAGGCTAACAATGAGGTTAAGGGGAAATTATTATGACATGATTGAAGACATGTATGGTATCTCCCCCCTGGGCCACAATTAGTTGTGATGAGGTGAATATCTCTCTGCGATTGGACTAACTCTGAGGTGCATATATCCTTGCAACTGGACTGACCATGGAAATGTAAAGCTTATGACTCATATACTAACATAACTATCTCAATTATTGACAGATAAACATAATTGACTCGACCTATAACTACTTACTTCTCCTTAAAAAGGTTTATTTGAATTGAAAATTTAATGTCTTACTCTTGGAAGGGTTTCAGGCATTCGCCATTCACCCATCTCGGTAGTAAAATACCATCAAGTTGTGTGAGATTTAAAACTCCTGATTCTCGGACTTCTGCGAAAATAAAAGGGCCTAGCCAATGCATCCACAACTTACCTGGGAAATTTAAGAACTTATTGTCATACATTATGACATGACCTCTAACTGTGAATGTCTTTTTCTTATTGTGTCGGTCATGCCAAGACTTGTGTCGTTGCTTCTCCACCGATTGATGGAAATATTCTAGAAATTTGTCTTCATCTAACTCCCATAGCCACTAGCATTTTATTTATTTATTGATCCTCTATCATATGTGTTGCCTATGCAATAAACAAACTTGGGACTATGAACTATGTTGGTACCATTGCTTCTTGACCATACACCAATTGGAAGGTGTTTTTTTATGTAACCTCTTGACATTGGTTAAGTAAGGCCATAATGTAGTTGGGACTCTTTCATCCCAGTCACCCCTGTTGGTTGAACACACGTTCGTCAGAACTGTTGGATGGTTTGGGATTGACCCAGGTTTGACTTGTACTTTGCACCAACCAAACCCCAGAGACTGACCCTTTCGGCAATGACTTGCAAGCATATTGCAGTCTTAACTGAGGTGGATATGGGTGGTTTTAGAACCAGGTTTCTGCATCCTTGAGGGACTGCTAGAGGTGGCTTTACTTCATTTTTTTGTTCTTAATAAATCTCTTAAAAAATACATTACTAATGCATGATTAGATCTTAACTAATTACTTTGCATCATTCAAATAAACATAAACACATTTCAATATATGATAAAATGCACTATCATTACTTCACATAAATATATAAAAAACAAACACAACACATGTAAACACAAAATATGCCAAAAAATTATTTTTCTTTATTAAGATGGATCTATTCAATGCATACAACTACTTCGACCTACACACGCAACTGCAGGTGGTCTACACACAAAGTTACAGACTTTTCCAAGGTCTCCACGCACTCAGTTGTGGAGCCTGCCCCTTAGGCCCAAAAACAAACTAAAGATAGATAACCTAAGTGATTGTTTTTATCAACTATCATAACATGACTTCGAAAAAGCCTTACATCTCTTTATATAGCTTTACATAAATAAAAACCCATGGTCCACATACCATGGGCTCCGACAAAACATCTAGCTAAAGCTTGAAATATGTTACAAAATGAGGGGCTTCAACCCACCCTCAATCCCCTAAACACTGCATGGTATATTTGACTTCACAGTACTGGGCACTACACTCCTCAAGATGTAGAGTCTTCGACCAAAAATAGACCAAGTTGGGTTGCGCCCAACAGACCCCCAACACTCACATGTGTCTCATCCCAAGTCACTCAGCTGGTATGCCCTGAATCTTCACTGCAATGTTATCGTAGGCCTTGTTGCAGGGCTGAAGCATCTCTATAATCTGATTTTCTTCCTAGCGCACTTCTTCGAGAAACTTCTTTGTTGTCGGTTTGACTGTCTTCTGACAGATGTATTTCTGCCTCTGTCGCATCTCCTTGAGCTTTCCATCTACCATCTAGGAAATATGAATGGCCTCACCCTTACATGGATGAGTTCTTGTTGTTATTAGCTTCTCTTTTCTCTTCATATATTCGATCTAGATCTAAATATTATTTCCTTATGTGCTCCGAGTGGGCCTCTGTGCGGCTGCTAAGGTCCTCGCAGTTGCCCAGATTTTGTCCAACTACTTCTACTTCATCTGTATCTCATCTTCAATTGTATAAATGTTTGGATCCTCCTGCAGTGAGGTCCAAATTTCCATGGTGATATCCAAAAAAAATTTACACTCTGCCTCTGAGTCAGTGATGGCTTTCAACGTGGTTTTGAGATCGGCTTCCCTCTACTCACGCACCTCTAACGGTGTGACTAGCTACAACCTTAGTTGTAGCACAGTAATCTATACCTGATATTTAAACATAAAATTCTCCATGTCATTCTTTTATTCTCTCATCGTGAGGGCGAGCTTCGCAACCTTGTCTATTGGTGGCTCTTTTGCACTGACCTGGACGTCCATAATTTCACTGCTAGTTTTTCCTATTTCTTCTTCCAAATATTGTAGTTGTTTGCGTTCCTCATCTCTTTCCTTGAGCACCCGATAGAGCTCTGTCTTCATCGTCGTTCTTCCTTTTGTACCTGCATGGTGAACTATGAAGTGTGTTTTTATCGCCCCCTCAATTCTTTTGTGATGCTTTGGTGGAACTCGTGCATTGTTTGAGTGGGTAGCATGGTGATGTTCATATTGATACTTTCCCATCCTTTCGTGCTCTCTCTATCCTCTACATCTTAAAATTGTATCGCTCCTCTTGGTACTTGAAAAACCCTCAAACCAAATTGTGTGAGTCTATTCGGTGTTCTAGCTGTGTTGGTTGACTTATTTGTGCTTGTTGGCTGGTTGGCTACTCTTGTTGTCATGATGTTTGTGCTAGCACCTTGAGTTCCTGTATGCTTTGTTGCATTCCATCAATATTGTTTTGTATTGATCCTCGATTCTGTTCCATGTTTCTTTTGTAATGTGTTGTACCATGTCTTTGATTTCATCAAGGTCACCTTCAATGAGGACCAGTGGCTCTGCACTTTTCGATCAATATGCCTTATGCTTCTTCCATGCACCTTGTGTAGACATTGTAGATACCCTCTTCCTTATGATAAATTGTGAAAATTATGGCTCTACATCACTGGGAGGGTCCTGGCCACCCTGATCTGGCTTTGCTCCTTCGCTTTCTTCCCTGTCCCTTTTGTTTCTTGTTATGTATCTTTCCCTACCTCTGTGTCCTTTCCACTTGTTCCTGCATGTTGTGTGGTGTATTTGTTTACTTCTCTAGTTCCTATGGGTGCAGTCATCAAATCTATTGGCCATTTCTTTATGACACCCAAAAGGTCATCCTCTGTGACCAAATAAGGCAAAAGATGCCATTCCTTCATTGGATCCATTTTGGCTTTAAGGTATACCCTGTGAAAATCAGCCTTGAAATTGGCGATGCTCCGATATTGCTCATACAAACTAGGTGATAGCCTGGGACGCTGATTCACCACCATGTTTAGGTTCATCCACATTGATACCCAATTTTTTTTTTCCTGTGCGCGCGTTGGCTCCTTGGAAAACAAGAGTGAGGCGTACTTCACAGCTTCGCACACATCTGGTTAGACTATAGGAAATTGTGACTCCACTAGTTCCTTCCAAGCCAATAATGCAATGTTAAACAAACATGCATAGTGAAAAGTTTTCCCTTCCTCCTGTTCTTCACGATAATCCTCCAATAACTCCTTGCACATATAACTAGTCGAGTTAAACTAAACCCGTTTATTGGACTACCTAGATAAAGAGACCACGACTATTGGGACTTCGTTCACTCTGCACTTGCGCATGATTTTCCCTACAAGAATGTGAATGATGAAGTTCACCCCTTGGTCATTGATAGAGCTTATGTAATAGCCCCTTAACTCCTTGATCATCTCATACTTATTTTTCATGTCTTTAGCGACTAGCTTATCCTAAATTTTTCCCATGAACTCCTCGGAGGGGTTCTTTCCTTGGTGTGGCAGTGCAGTGATTCTTCTGATTAGCATTTCTTTTATTGAGAACCTCTCTCCCAGCCAAAGGTTCCCTTCATGCACTAAATCCAAAAATGGTTGAACACAAATCATGTTGATAGCACTTCGAACAAAATGTGGCACATTCAACATGTTAAGAAATCCTACCCTTTACAATCCTTCTGCCCACTAGTGTGGCTCCAACCAGGTGACTTTAATTTATGGGTAATACACTTAGTGTAGGTACCTACTTGGCTCAAATTGTGGGCACTTACTCTAGTCATTAAAATCCCAATCCTCCTTCTTCAGCTGTGGAACTTTCCCCAGTGGTTCTCCTTCAAATAGTAGTTTTTTTGGTAGCAGCGGTGTGAAGACACCGAACTTCACAGTATCAAGATCATTAACTGTCTCAGTACTCAATTTCCTTGGCGGTACATATGGTTGTAGTATAGAGAGAACTTATGCATCCTCTATATCCATCTCTTCTAGCTCAATTTCTTCCTCGATTTCATCGATATCCATCAGTTGTTTCCCCTTCTTCCCAGGTTTCTTGTCCTGTTGCTTCTTCTACTAGTTCTCCTTGGCTACTTTATTCCTCAGATATTATCTAAATACAGGGGTTGCAGCAAATATCTTCTCCTACTTTTTCTTCAGTTGTGATTTTGTGGTGGTTTTCTTTCGTGGTGACCTCAGGCCTGTTACACTTGGTGTTGTATCTTCCATTATACTCGCTAAGACTTTCTTCAAAAAATCCCTGAAAATCTCTTCAAAATTCCTCTCAGACATATAGCAAGATGTGCAAGTCTTACTTGGTTGCAAATCATAGTTTGAATTCTCCAGAGCGCGAAGTGTGAAATCAAGAGTAGGAGTAGGATTTTATAGAAAAAATTGAATTTAGAACCCCATGAATATCTTATATATTTCTCATTTAATGTAGATATGGTGGCATGTTCAACCATATATGCTTCATAAATTCATTTCCCCCGCTCCTTTTAGCGACAACTTTTGTCTTAATGGAAACTTTTCCTTCCAACAGTCATAGTTCCAGAAAAATTTGACGGATCTTTGCTTATGTCGCAGTAATCCTTCCTTCATCACGATTCTTCGAAACTTTGACATACTCCTGACTATCACACAGTGATCATACTTCTGCGTGGTTCCTTCATACTTCGCCATACACCTGAATATCGTGCAATTATCTTCCTTTAGTGAAGTCCCTTTTTGCAGAGTAGTTTATAGTCCAATGCCCACTTTCAAATGTAGGTGGCACTAAGACAGTCCTTCTAATGCACAGATTTAGGGATAGAGTCGTCCCTATATACCTTCAATATGCTACCATTCACTCATCCTGACATCAACTGACCATCTAACTTCGCGAGTTGAACTACGCCACCATCAGAGATGTTCTTGACGATATATGGTCCCAACCAATGTGTTTTGAACTTTCTTGGGAACTTCACGAATTTTATATCATAACATAGGACAAGATCTCCTTCCTTGAATACCTTATGCTTGATGTGCCTGTGATGCCAGGCTTTCTCCCTTGTTTTTTGTACTTGTTGATGAAAAACTGAAATAAACTTGTCTTCTTCTAGAGCAAGAAATTGCTCCATCCTTTCTTCCATGATATCGTGGTCTACCATATCTGTGAATGTTGTGATTCTTAAAATTTTCACAATGTACTCTATAGGCATGACTGCTTCTTGTCCATATACGAACTTAAAAGGTGTCTGGCCTGTCAACGTCTTGCATGTTATTCTATATGCCCATAACACTGTTGGAATCCTTAAATTCCAATCATTTATGCTCACATTTCACACCTTTGTGAGTGCATTCTCCATAATCTTATTGAAATATTTGACTATCCCATTCGCCTGTGGATGATATGGTGTACTCTTATGATGATGATACATTAAATTCTTCAGTCATCACCTTAATAGTCCTATGAAAGAAATGTGAGCCCCTATCACCCATCAAGATCTTTGGACACCCAAATCTGGACAAAATGTATTCAAATATAAAATTTGCGGTGGTTTCTTCGCTGCAATCCTTCATTGGATGTGCTTCAACCCACCTTATCAAATAATCAATTGAATTGATTATGTATCTTGTGCTAGTCTTCTTCCATAGTGGGTTAATAGCTCCAATAAAGTCAATAGCCCATTTTTCAAATGCTTGCAATGTCACTTGTGGATTTAGTGGCATTTTGTCCCTTCTAGATGGCTTCCCTGTTCTCTGGCATGCATCACATGCTCGACAAAACTCTTGTGCTTCCTTATGCATTGTGGGCCACCATAACCCATATCTCAAGATATTTTGTGCAGTTCCCTTTCCTCCATAATGTCCTCTTGCAACTCCTCCATGAGCTTCTACCAAAATATTCCACCTTTCATGCTTAGGGACCTATCTGTGTATTATTTCATCTGGTCCCATTTTGTACAAATTCCTTGAAATTAATGAGAAATCAGCTGCTTTTACTACCAAATCCTTCTTTTTCTATGTAGTGTACTTCGTGTGCACCATTCTTGTAGTCAAAAATTGATAATGTCTACAAAGTGATCATCTACGACCCTGATTGCAAATAACTACACATCGGGAAAGTTATCCTCGATACTTGTGGGTTCTTATCCTATCTCTATTCTTGAAAGATGATCAGACCCGGAATTCAATCTTCCCAGTTTGACTATAACTTCAAAACCATACTCCTAGAACAACAAAAACCATCGACATATTCCTAAAACAAGCTTATTCACCAAATAATTTAGTGCAGAGTGATCATTGAACATCTTGAAGTGCGCTCCCAAAAATAAATTCCTGAACTTTTGTAATGCATGGACCATAGCCAATCCTTCTCTCTCTTTCATGGAATAGTTATTCTCTATCTTGGATATTTTTCTCCTTGCAGAAGCTATGGGGTGATCAATTTCTCCTATTCCTGCTTGACCCAATATTGTACCCAACGCTATGTAAGATGCATCGACATGTACATTTAATTCCTTATTCTAGTCTGGGAAAACCATAATAGGCGCAGTTACAATATTCTCCTTTAGTATGTCGAGGCTCTGCTATCATTATTCATCCCATTGAAAAGTGACATTTTTATTCAATAACCTCTCCATCGACGCAGGTATCTGCACATACCCCATTATAAAATTTATGTAATAGCCAGTGTGTCCAAGTGTCATGCGCAGTTGTTTCACTGTCTTAGGTGGATGCAGGTTTATAATAGGAGAAATCTTTACAGGGTCCCCCATGAGCCCTTGCTTGAAAAAAACATGCCCCAGAAGTATATTAAAAGGTACACAAAAAATAAACTTCTTCAAATTCAATAATATTTGATATCGCGTACATGCATCTTCTTATCACTTCACCGAATCTCCAAGGCTGAGAAAAGACCAGCAAAGCTAACTACCAACCAATATTTTTCCAAGTAGCTAGCCCTATTAGGCAAGAGAGGGCTCTCTCCAATGGATCTCAGCCAATATGACTGGATAATTTCCAATCTTAGGCTAGGTATAGTAGCACAAGGGTTTGATTGATTGAATTTTGAGGTGCTGGATGGTGAATATGTCAAGGAAGGAACTAGGTCAGGGAAAACAAGGATCAAAATTGCAGGGATTTGATGGAGAAAGGTAGGTAAGCAGTTCAACACAAAATTATATCTTGATGGAGTGGTCTAGACTTCTAGGTTTTGAGAAAATAACATAAGAAATATGAGTTATTTTCTTTTAAGAAGAAGATGAAACAAATTGTAACTATTCCTCCAAAATAGAGCATAAGCTTAATGAATTATGTCTTTTTGACTTAGGAAACAATTACATACAGAGACAGCATGAATATTAAATTACAATAAATTCACACATTTGAAAAACATAAGAAGAAACAATTTCAAATCACTTTACAAAAAGAATTCCATCAAAATAGCTGCAACTCGGTCTATTATTACTTGCCAAAAATCTGATTACAATAGTGTTCAGTGATCAATCCAACAACATCCAACCATTGCAACGTCAAAAGGAATGAAAGATATAGGCTGAAAACTACTTCTCCCACTCTCAGGGGTCGAATACCTAAATTGTGGAACTGGTCCCCAAAGTGTTCAACTGGAAACCCAAAGACTAGGGAGGTCAACAAACTTATCCCTAACTTTGGTGAAACTGATTCATTTATCCAAAAATACACTTTTATCCAATGTATCTACCTCTAGTAACCCTTAGGAACATAATTAAATTTACATCATAAATTACATCAGTAAAAAGGAATTCAATCCATTGACCAACTGAGAAAAAGTTAAAATCTGGAAAATATCAGTGAACTAGAAAAAGCACAGCGCCCTTGACAAAAGTGCAACGCCCTTTCGCAAAAGAGCAGTGACATCTTCTAGATCACTTTTGGATTCCTTCCCGAACTCCAAATTGAGCTCATGATATCTCATTGGAAACATATTTCTGTCTACTACACAATGGACCTATCAAGCACTGAAAATGATCAAGTATAGCTCCTCAAAAATAAATTTTCCCAAGTCTGGTTAAAAAGTGCATAATGGGGGTGCAAAAATCATAGCGTGCTCTTGCATGCCACTTTTTGAGACCTTTTAGAACTCAAAATTGCACTCATGATATCTCATTGTAAATATATGGATTTCTATTTATCATTTTACTCATCACACAAGTCATTTGGACATTCCATCATGGATAAAAGTTGATTTTCCCAAGACTACTCCAGACCTGCAACAACTCTCCTATATCAACTATATTTTTAGAATTCATCCCCAACCATAAGAATTGTGTAAAAAATGAAGAATTTTTTTCTTCCTTGGTCTATTATTAACAAAAACCTCTTTCATTTTTGTGAAATGCATCTCCAGTGGGTCAGAAAAATACTTTGAATTAAAATTGACCCTATGTGTAGAAAATGATTTGTCCCTTGGAATGACTTCTTGAAAAATGATGGAGACATGATTTTTATGAGCTGGAATTGCCTCATACTTGCTAATATGGTCTCCCTTATTCCTCCTCTGCTCAGATGTCTCTGATTCCATAACAAACCCTAGCTCAATGGGAGAGGAAATTAGGGTTTAATGTAAGCAAAACAGGGGATTAGGGAACTTCATAAGAATGAAGGGAAATAAAGGGGATAGGGGGCTTCTAAATTCTTAGGAAAATTTTTGAGGTAGGGAGGGATGTTAGGAATTAGGGGAAAGAGTAATTTCAAGGATTGAGTGAGGGGAAGGGGTCCAAAATGTCAAAACATAGGCCTAGTCTAGAAAAGGTCAAATTGTAGCGATATGCTAGGGTTTGTGAAAAAATGATGATTTTGAGGGATAAGAATGATGGGAAGTGTGTAGAAAGGTACATTAAGGATAAAGGAAGGTGTAAGAGCATCATGATATAGTTTTTGTTGATTATTTAACCATGGAAGTCATGAAACCAAGAAAAAATCCCTCAAAACCCTAGGAGAGGGAAATGAGCTTTCCAAGAAAAACTGGGAGACAAATATGGTAAACACAAAGCTAATTACTTGGAAATGATCATTTGGAACCTGAAATTTTTGAAGCAACCTTCTGCAATGATGATTTGGGTATCCTCGATAAAACACAACTCCCTTTGGCAAAAGCACAACACAAGAGGAAAACTTGTCTTTTGATGGCATGAAATGGGATTTGTGAGAGTGGGAGTGAGTTTTCTTGGTACATAGATGTCTCTTGAATGTGAAATGAGAAAATTAACTTGAGTTTTAGTTTCTTTGTATCTTTGAAAATCAATCTTCTCCTTTGGTGGTGTAGTGGACCCACCATGAACTTAGTTGCATATAATCCATTATAATTAAGATAAAAACATGCTTTTAAAACCTTTGACTATTACTACTCCTTCAAAAGAGGAATTTGATGGTGAAATGACCAATTTTCATGATTTTGACCCTATGACCTAATGATGAAACAACATGGAAGAATGAGATGAATAATGACCATGATGACTATGAAACTCTTTCAACAATGAATGACCTAGCCATGATGTTTTCCATTGACCATGGAGATGAAAGGAGTAGTAATGATATAAATACCCAAATCAGTGACCAAATTTTTGCATGATATCCTAATGGAATGACAGAAATTTCAAAATGGAACCGTAATATGATATGAAAAAATATTTTTTGATCATTGGTGGCAGGATGCAAATTCTGAAATTAACACATCCAACATCAACCTCAAGCTCGCAACATGATTTTCAACAATCCAAATACATTCCAATCATCAAAGTAAACCTCTAGGAATTTGTCTATATATTCCTTGAAATTTATGACTACAACTCTAGAAAATATTGCAGGATCGTTCTTCGAACCAAAAGGAATCACTTTGCACTGGTAACAACCCCATTCTGTAGCAAAAAAAAAAATTAAGTATATCTTTTGGTGCAATTCTCATCTGATGGTAACTCGAAAAGCCATATGTAAAAGAATAGACCTCCTATCCTCCTAAATTGTCCAATACTTCATCTATGAATGGTGTGGGAAAGGGGTCATGAAAATATGCATCATTCAATTTCCTCAGGTCCACACATATTATGATCTCGCCCTTTGCCTTATTTTCCTGAACTACCGTGGGACTTACCTATTCAGACTCTTCGACCAGTTCAATGATCCCATCTTTGATAATTTTCTCTAACTTCTCCTTCACTTTTTCCTTGTATTTTGGATTCAATAGATATGGTATTTTCTTTACTGGCTTCGTGTTAGGTTTTAGAGTAATCCTCATAACTCCTAGGTATCCTACTATGCCCTTCAATTCAAAAAAAATCATGGGAAAAATCTCTTAATACTTGTGCAATAACTCTACAACTTTGTTAACTTTGTCTTCATCCCAATAATCTCCAATCATTGCAAATTTTGGTTCTTCATCCAACCCAATATTCACCTTCTTCGCCTTTTCAAGTTGTCCTATATCAAGTATTTAAGTTTCTTGACCAACAACTCTGCGATGTCCTTATGATTATGAAATATCAATGTTTCGTAGAACCTCATCATCCTTTTCCATGATCACATTATAGCATTCCACTATGTGCTACAACTACGTAGTCCAATCTGGCTATGTCCATGTTATCACATTTGTGTTCTTAAAAACCCTTGCTCTGACTTCCCTAAGGACTTCATCTATGCACGAAAAATCATCTTCAAAAATAAATTTTAGTAGGAACCCTTCAACCAAAACTGTTTATTTCATTGTTCCATGTCGTATTTTTGTCTCAACGTACCAATTCATAGGTATCATTTCCGATGTGTGAAAAAACACATGTACCCACTTTGGTTCTGGAGCTTCGCCCCAAAATGAAGTCCAACGAAAAATATGCTCCCAGTGGTTAGCCTTGCCATCATATTTTACTTTGATTTTGGTATTTACTGGGCTAAATCTGACCTTCATCAGCCTGTGATACTCTTTCCAACTTCCTATATTTTCTTTATGATTACCCCACCATCTAGCAGGTGTAGAAATTATGATGAAATCCAAATCTTGGAACCTTTGTTCTTCTGGTATTTTTCTTTCACAGTTATCAAGAAAAAGACTTAAATCTCCTATCTCGTCATAATAAGGTAGATCACATACCTCTGAAGTTATGAAGTGAAGTGATCTTGTGATTTTGGCACATCGTCTTGTAGACACTTCATGCAACTTGTTCTTCCAATTTTCCAATTATTCATCTGAATCTAACATATAGGAACTGTCATGTTCCCAGCTTAACCTTCCATCTACAATGGGATTAATCCAATCTTCCTCAGTAGCTATTATCTTGTAAATTTTTTCAATATCTGCGTCACAATATTCATCATGAACAAGATTTGTATAGTCCACTCCTTATGATGCGTTGAGAGGAACAATGACCCTCAAATAATCCTTTTCGAAGACCATTTGTCTCTTATTCAAATTTATTATCGCCACAGTATCGAAATCCAAATCCAATTAAAACAACATTGGATATGGATTTCTATCATATACAATTTCAATCACTTTGAAATATGCAAGAGTGTGCACTCCTTCAATATCCAATTTAATGCCAGATAATCTTCTTGTAGAAATTATATGCACTAAGCATGCATATGTCCAAGATCCACCTGATCTCACACTATTTAACTTTATGCAAGATACTGAATCTATTCCACTTGTTAATCTTTTGCAGAAAAAATTAATTGCACACACATGTGAAACATAAACAAAAAATATTCAATCGCACATAACATAGTTTTTAACCGGGAAAGCCTGAAGCTGAAAACCCCAACTATATATTATGTAACATGGAGATCATATGAAAATCTCATAAAAACATAAAAAGCTTATCACAAGCTCTCATTACAGTACAATCGTCATACACTAAGTAGGCCCAATATTGCAAATCCATGCACCGATCTATGCCACCTGCTAGCCTGCCTCCACTGCGCAATATTTGATGAAGAATAGCTCTGAATGAATTCGAATTACTCCATCCTTGACTACACAATCCTCATTGGCATCTCCACTGAGTGTGTGATACAATCAATGCATCACTATAGTCACAACAGATATTCTATCTTGCCCTTTCACCTATCTCTCCACTGGTCTCCACTAAAACTGCCATGCACTGTAGTTAACTGTTGTATTGTTCAGTTGATTAATGAGTTATTATTTGTGAATTAATTCAATCCACTCCCACTAGTGTATCATTCAGTTAGACTAGATACAACTAGTTCAACTGAGTCTAACTGAGTTAAACTGAATACAACTCCATCGCTACTTCTTCCAACTGTGTCATAACTCTGCCACTTGAGTTATAACTAAGTCCTCCATGATATAGCTCTAGTAAACTCTTAGGAATAGCGTAATTTCTTCTGTCAGCTGATGTGCCACATCTGTGCACTGAACTAAAGTGCTCCAAGAGAATAAGTTGTTTAGAGTTTGATTATTATTAAGAGCTAATAATAATCGGCATGCATCTATTTTTAGATTGACGATATATATATATATAGACTTCGCCCAATATTCTAAAAATAGAATTTCATCTATTTTTCCAACTTGATAAACCATCCAAAAATAGCATCCTGCAACTTCTGAAAAATGATCATCATGTCTAAAAATAGACATAGTCTAAAAATAGACTTGCGCCAAAAATAGCCTACGGGCCCACTTAGTGAAGGCGACTCTTTTCACTAAGCTCATCATCTTGTTGAATCTCAACACTCCCTCTCAACAAGATAGGGATTATCCTTCACCCTGATCCTGCCTCTATGGTATTCAAATTTTCTCCTGGTGAGCACCTTCGTCAGAATATCTGCATCCTGATCCTCTGTAGGAATGTACTAAAGCAAAATGATCTTTCGCTGAACACAATCTATGATATGATGATACCAGATATCAATATGTTTAGATCTATCATGAAACACGGGATTAACCGAGAGTTTAATGCAACTCTGATTATCACAATGAATCACCGTGGGATCTAAATGTGAACCGAACAAACCAACCAGAATCTTCCTCATCCAGATAGCCTCACATGCAGCTAAAATTGCTGCCATGTATTCTACTTTCGTTGAACTTAGTGCCACGGATATTTGTTTCCTGCTGCACCAAGAAACTGTCGTAGATCCGATACTGAAAATCTCTCCTAATGTGCTCTTTCTGTCTATTGGGCTTCCTGCCCAATCTGCATCTGTGAAGCCATGCAACTTCACCTCATCTGTCTGTCTGTACCATAAACCATACTCAGATGTGCCCCTGAGATATCTCAGGACATGCTTTCCTGCCTTCCAAAAGAGCTTTATAGGCTTAACCATCGCTTGTGAAAGTTGGTTCACTGCATAGCATATGTCTGGTCTTGTATTGACTAAATACATGAGCGAACCCACCAATTGTCAATAAAAAGTGGCATCCACTACCTCTGCTGATGTAGCATCCTCTTTCTTCCAATTTCCTGGAAGAGGAGTGTCGATAGGCTTGCAGCCTTACATGTGAAACTTCTCCAGTATCTCCCTGGCATACTTGCCTTGAGACACAAACAGTTCACCTTCCTGCTGCCATATTTCCAATCCAAGGAAATAATGAAGGAGGCCCAAATCCTTCATCTCAAACTCCTTTGAAAGATTAGCCTTGCATGAGTGTATCAACTGCTCATCACCTATTAGTATCAAATCATCAACATAAAGTACAATGATCAAAAGCTTACCCTCAACCAAAATCTGGTACAGGTTTGCATTCACCTCACTCTTGGTGAAGCCAAGTCCAATGAAATAGTTGTCGATCCGAGTGTACCAAGAATGAGGTGTTTGTTTCAGCCCATACAACGCTCTTTTGATCCTGCACACATGCGACTCACTGCTGAAGATCTCAAACCCTTCAGGCTGCTCAATGTACACCTCTTCCTCAATGATCCCATTAAGGAATGCAGTCTTCACATCTATCTGATGAATGTGCCAACCCACCTGCGCTGAGAGAGCAAGGATGGTCCGTATAGAAGAATATTGTGCGAAAGGTGCAAAGGTTTCTTCATAGTCAATCCCCTCAATCTGTGAGAAGCCTCAGGCAAAAAATCTTGCCTTACAATTCTCGACACTCCCATCAGTAGCTTTTTTTACCTTGTAGATCCATCTTGATCCTACAACTAATTTCCCCACCGACCTTGGAACAATCTCCCAAGCACTGTTTCTGACAATGTAGTCATACTCCTCCACCATGGCATCTACCCATGTGGGCTCCTACGCTGCTTCTTCAAAAGAAGATGGCTCTGTCACAATACACTTGCTCATAAGAGCCATGTATCCAGTATATCGGTCAGGTGACTGTCTCTGTCAGCGTTGTGATGTAGGGACTCCTACATTCTGTGCCACATCCACCTTCAATCTCTTAGCTTCTGTGGTACGCTTTCTGCCTCATCTGATGTTTGGTTCTACATGAGTGGACTCCTCCACTCCATGAACCTCCTCCTGTGGCTGATCCACATCCAGAGGCTCATCTTTGGGAACAAGAAGTTCCTCCTCCGCATGCAAGTGTAGCTCCCTCTCAAGCGACAACTTCATGGCTTTCACCTCATTGAATTTTATATCCTGTCGCATAACAATCATCCGTCTATCTGGAAAATACACACGATAGTTATGGGGTGTTTCTGTGTACCCCACAAATATCTCAACTTCTGCAACCGGCTCTAGCTTCTTCCTGGCGTCCTTCGTCACATGAATGTAAACAAGTGAGCCAAAAATCTTCAAATAAGAAATATCAGGCTTCGTACCAGTAAAAGCTTCCTCGGGTGTACTCATGCCAAGTACTCTATGAGGACAACGGTTTTGCACATAAACTGCAATGTTGCATGCTTCCACCCACAAGTGAATCGGTAGGCCCTAATCATGCAACATCGCTCGTGTAGCACCCACGATCTTTCTGTTCTTTCTCTCCACGACCCCATTCTTCTATGGGTTAGGAGGTGCTATAAGTTCTCTTCGAATTCCTTCTTGCTACAAAAGTATTTGAATTCGCCAGAGATGTATTCACCACCATTATCGCTCCTTAGAGCTTTCACCTGCTTCCCTGACTCCTTCTCCGCCAATGCCTTGAACTCACAGAACTTTGAGAATGTTTCACTCTTCTTCTGCATGAAGAAGATCCAGGATCTACGAGAAAATTCATCAAAAAATATCACATAATACCTATGTTTCGCTGTTGAAGAAACCGAGAATGTTCCGCACACGTCTGTACAAATTCTCTCTAGGATCACTGAAGCACGGTTCTCCTTCTCATGAAAGGTGGTCTTCACAAACTTACCCATTCTATATCTTTTGCACTGATCTGACTGCGCAAGAGTACCCTTGGGAAGTCCAGTATAAATTTGCTGCAAAATTTTCAAAACGCCATGGTGAAGATGGCCCAATCTCATGTGCCGTAATTCGCCCTCATCCCAGCTCACCACTTCTTCTGCTTTGCCTACCATTGCAGCACAGCCATCTACCTCTAGCTTGTAGAGGTACTTAATTCGAACTCGAATCTTCTTGGTTTGACCCATTGTTTTATGTAGAAATTTGCTGAATAATGATTAATTATCCACCGAGACTATCCTGATCACATACAATTCGAATTTATATGCAACACATAATCTCTTCCACTCAGTTCATCAAACATGTGGAATTAAAATCAAGCGATAACACATCAAATCATCATACACATTAACACAGTATGTATGCGGAAAGCTTATAGCTGAAAACCCCGCAGCTATTGTGTATATTATAATGGAGAAATCATGTAACAAAATCAGTACAATACTCCTCACAAGTACTCAGTATTATCTCATGAAGTTACACACAATCTAGCTCAGTTTTGAACAGGTTACTGGTTCAAAACTCACAGCCAATTGCCTTGCCTCTATTGCAAAATCCAGGCCTGTCTATATAGAGATCCAAGGTTTGAATCTCCTTGGCTTGACAGCGCAATCATCATGGGTAATTCCTCCAAGTGTGGTGCAAATCTCATGCACAACTAATGTCGCCATTGATAGCTAACTCCACCCTTTCATCTACCTCTTTCACTGGTCTCCACTGAACTGATCATGCACTGTAGTGAACTGATGTGTTCTTGAGTTGAATAATGAGTTACTAATTAATGAATTAAATAATATTTAATTCACTCCACTCATAACTAGTTGATTAGCTAGTTAAACTAATCTCAACTAGTTCAACTAAAATAAACAGAACACAACTCCACTAGTTGTCTCATTAACTCCACCAAACTTCTGCCACTGAAGTCCTAACTAAATTCAACCATGCATGATGCCATCAAACCCTTGGGAATAGCGTAATTCCTCTGTCAGATGCATGAGCCACTTCCAAGGCTCGAACTGAAGTGCTCCAAGAGAGTAAACTGAAGTTTATAGTCCAAATATTATTAAGGGTAAATAATATTTGACTTCCCTATTTTAGGATAGGCAGTCTAAATATAGACTTCGACCTATAGGTCAAAAAATAGAGGTCCATCTATTTTTACCAACATGACCAATACTCCAAGAATAACATACTGCAACCCCTGGACCATGCTCCATATGTCTAAAAATAGACATAGTCTAAAAAATAGACTTTGCGCCAGAATTTGCCTGCGGGCCCACTTAGTGAAGGCGACTTCATTTCACTAAGCTCCATCATCTTGCTGCATTTTCAACACTCCCTCTCAGCAAGATATGGATTATCTGCAATCCCTATCCTGCCTCTATGGAATTCGAACTTGCTCCTGGTGAGCGCCTTCGTCAGGATGTCGGCATCCTGATCCTTCGTGGGAACATATGAAAGCATCATGATTCTCCGCTGAACACAATCTCTGATATGATGGTACCTGATGTCGATGTGTTTGGACCTATCATAAAATACTGGATTAGCCGAGAGTTTAATGCAACTCTGGTTATCATAGTAGATCACTGTAGGCTCCAAATGCAACCTGAACAAACCTGCGAGGATCTTCCTCATCCAAATAGCCTCGCATGCAGCCAAACTTGTTGCCATGTACTCGGCCTCTGCTGAACTGAGTGCCACGGATCTCTGCTTCCTGCTGTACCAGGAAACTGCTGTCGACCCAATGCTGAAAACTCCTCCAGAAGTGCTCTTCCGGTCCGTTGGACTCCCTGCCCAATCTGCATCAGTGAAGCCAGAAATCTTCGCTCCATCCTCTTGTCTGTACCATAGACCATATCCCGATGTGCCTCTAATATAGCGCAATACATGCTTGCCTGCCTTCCAAAAGAGCTTGGTAGGCTTAACCATAGCTTGCGAAAGCTGGTTAACTGCATAGCATATATCGGGTCGTGTATTGACCGGATACATAAGCGACCCCACCAACTGTCGATAGACAGTGGCATCCACTACCTCCGCTGAAGTAGCATCCTCCTTCCTCCAACCACCAGGAAGAGGAGTGTCAACAGGCTTGCAGCCTTGCATGTTGAACCTCCCCAGAATCTCCCGGGCATACTTGCCCTGAGAAACAAACAGTCCTCCACTGCGCTGCCAAATCTCCAATCCCAGGAAATAATGAAGGATGCCCAGGTCCTTCATCTCAAACTCTCGTGCAAGATCCTCCTTGCATGAAAGTATCAACTGCTCATCGCCAGTCAAAATCAGATCATCTACATACATTACGATGATCAACAGCTTCCCCTCCACCACAATCTGGTACAGGTTTGGATCTGCCTCACTCTTGGAGAATCCAAGCCCGGTGAAGTAGCTGTCTATCCGAGTGTACCAAGCACGAGGTGCTTGCTTCAGCCCGTACAGTGCTCTCTTTAGTCGGCATACATGCGACTCACTGCTGAAGATCTCAAAACCTTCAGGCTGCTCTATGTACACCTCTTCCTCAATAACTCCATTGAGGAACGCAGTCTTCACATCCATCTGATGAATGTGCCACCCCATCTGCGCTGAGAGAGCAAGGATCGTCTGTATGGAAGAGTACCTTGCGACAGGTGAAAAAGTCTCCTCATAATCGATCCCTTCTATCTGTGAAAAGCCACGGGCGACAAATCTCGCCTTGTACTTCTCCACACTCCCGTCAGCCACCTGCTTCACCTTGTATATCCATCGCGAACCCACCACTGATTTCCCCACCGGTCTTGGGACAATCTCCCATGCACTGTTCCTGACGATCGAATCATATTCTTAGATCATGGCATCAACCCATGTGGGTTCCTCCACAGCTTCCTCAAAAGAGGATGGTTCCGTCATGACACATTGACTCACAAGAGCCATGTATCCAATGTATTGATCTGGTGACTGCCTCTGTCTGTGCTGTGCTGTAGGTGGTCCTACAACCTTCTCTGCATCTCGAGCCAGTCGCTCAGCTTCTGTAGTGCGCATGTGCCCTCTGATGGTTGGCGCTGCATGGGTGGTTTCTTCCACCTCCTGAACCTCCTCTTGTGGCTAATCCACATCCGGAAGCTCCTCCTTAGGAACTAACAGCTCCTCATCTGCATGCAAGTGTAGCTCCCTCTCAAGCGAACACTGCATGGCTTTCTCCTCCTGAAATTTTATATCCCGTCGCACAACAGTCTTGCGACTGTCTGACAAATACACCCGATAGTTGTGAGGTGTATCAGTGTACCCAAAAAATATTCCAACCTCAGCAGTTGGATCCAGCTTCCTTCTCGCATCCTTCGTCACATGCATGTAGACAGGAGAACCAAAAATCCGCAAATGGGAAATATCAGGCCTCTTGCCAGAATAAGCCTCCTCCAGTGTACTCATGCCAAGAACCTTGTGAGGACAACGGTTCTGCACATACACTGCTGTATTGCATGCCTCAGCCCACAAGTGAAGGGGTAGGCCCTGATCATGCAACATCGCCCGTGCAGCACCCACGATCGTTCTGTTCTTCCGCTCAGCCACCCCGTTCTGCTGTGGGTTATGGGGTGCAATGAGCTCTCTCTGAATCCCTTCTGTGCTGCAGAACTCCTTGAATTCAGCCGAGATGAATTCACCACCGTTATCACTCCTTAGAGCAATCACCTTCTTCCCCAACTCCTTCTCGACCAGTGCTTTAAACTCACAGAACTTCGCGAATGTATCGCTCTTCTTCTGCATGAAGAAGATCCAGCACTTTCGAGAGAAATCATCAACAAAGATCACATAATACTTGTGCTTTGTTGTCGAAGCAACTGAGAAAGGACCACACACGTCTGTGTGAACTCTCTCAAGGATCGTCGTGGCGAGACTATCCTTCTCGTGAAAGGTGGCTTTCACATACTTCCCTAAAGTACACCCCTTGCACTGATCTGACTGCGCAAGGGTGCCCTTAGGAAGCCCAGTAGAAATCTGCGGCAGAATCTTCAAAGCTCCATGGTGAAGGTGGCCCAATCTCCTGTGCCACAGTTCGCCCTCATCATCCCGGCTCACCACTTCTCCCACCTTGCATGCCATAGCTGCGCAACCATCTACCTGCAACTGATAAAGGTTCTTGGTCCGAACCCCTATCTTCCGGGTCTCTCCAGTAGTCTTACTGCGCAGGAAGGCTTTTCCTTCGCCGAAGACCACATCATACCCCTTATCCTCCAACATCGCCACAGAGATCAAGTTCTTCTTCAATCCAGGTACATGCATGACATCCCTCAATACAAAGGGTTTACCAGACTCCCTCTGAAAGGATATGGTACCGATACCAGTCGCACTGTATTTACCATCATCGCCCATCTCGATGTGCACACCCAAATCTTTGTCCTCCAGATCTGAGAACAAATCCCGATCTCCCGTCATATGAAATGATGCACCGTTGTCCAAGAACCACACCGATCCCATCACACTTGAAACCAAGCATGCGATTAGTGAAAATTCAAGCTCGAACTATGAAGCCAAAGCTTCTCCATCTGCAGATCTTCCCGCTTGCTTGTTCTTCTTCTTCTTTGGACAATTGGTAGCATAATGTCCGTGATCATGGCAGTGAAAACACTTCACTTTCGCCATATCCTGCTTCTTGCCCTTTGCACCAGAATGAGAGGTTTTCTTACCCTTCCCATTCTTTTCTTTGGCAACCAAAGTGCAGTTTTCTTCATCAGCTCCCTTTGATGAAGATCCATCTCGAGTAGTCCTCCTTATCTCCTCTTGCATGAGATCCGCCCAAAGGCGCTCCCATCCCAGCAGCTTCTCCCGACCATTGACACTATCTTGATATGAGTTCCAAGCCTTCGGAAGACCAAGGAGAGCTAGGTCGACCATGTCCTCATCTTCGACAGTCACCCCCACACTTCCCAGCTCATCTCTGCACTGAGTGAACTTCGTGAGGTATTTGGCGATACTGTCGCCTTTCTCCATCTTGATGTTCCCGAGCTTATCTTTGAGCGCCAGCTTCCTTTGGTCACTCTTACTCTGGAATAGATCCGTCAAAGCTTTCCACATTAAATATGGAGTAGCCTTTCCATGCAGGCTGGATACAATATGATCCTCGACGCCCTCCAACAAGATCCTTCGACATTTCGCCATCTTCTTTTGCCATGCTTCAACCGCAGCTGCATCAGTGGGCTTTTGGACATCCGTATCTACGAACTCCTTCAGACCATTATCTTCTAACACTGCTTCCATGCGATCCTTCCATGCAACATAATTCGAACTGCCTTCAAGAGCATATTCGAGTCGTAAACCGTTGAAAGACATTTTCAACACTGGCACCAAGAAAACAAAATTGCTGCAAAATTTCGAATTCCACCTCAAAGCTCAGCTGCTCTAGATCTGTGAGAACAAATTATTTCTAGCATAGAGATTGACTGCAAGGGGCATTTACCAGACCTTTCACTTTCCGAAGAAAGATGAATCCGGAGGCTACCTGGCCCGCATGCAGACTCTGTCTACCGAAATAAGTTTGTAATCACTGTGATGATCAATCTCTGCTTCAATAGCTTTGATACCATGTAGAAATTTGCTGAATAATGATTAATTATCCACCGAGACTATCCTAATCACATAAAATTCGAATTTATATGCAACACATAATCTCTTCCACTCAGATCATCAAACATGCGGAATTAAAATCAAGCGATAACACATCAAATCATCATACACATTAACACAGTATGTATGGGGAAAGCTTATAGCTGAAAACCCCGCAGCTATTGTGTATATTATAATGGAGAAATCATGTAACAAACTCAATACAATACTCCTCACAATTACTCAGTACTTTCTCATACAGTTACCCACAATCTAGCTCAGTTTTGAACAGGTTACTGGTTCAAAACTCACCGCCAATTGCCTTGCCTCTATTACGCAATCTAGGCCTGTCTATATAGAGATCCAAGGTTCGAATCTCCTTGGCTTGACTGCGCAATTGTCATGGACAAATCCTCCAAGTGTGGTGCAAATCTCATGCACAACTGATGTCGCCACTGATAGCTAACTCCACCCTTTCATCTACCTCTTTCACTGGTCTCCACTGAACTGATCATGCACTGTAGTGAATTGATGTGTTCTTGAGTTGAATAATGAGTTACTAATTAATGAATTAAATAATATTTAATTCACTCCACTCATAACTAATTGATTAGCTAGTTAAACTAATCTCAACTAGTTCAACTAAATAAACAGAACACAACTCCACTAGTTGTCTCATTAACTCCACCAAACTTCTGCCACTGAAGTCCTAACTGAAGTCAACCATGCATGATGCCATCAAACCCTTGGGAATAGCATAATTCCTCTGTCATATGAATGAGCCACTTCTGTAGCTCAAACTGAAGTGCTCCAAGAGAGTAAAATGTTGTTTAGAGTCCAAATATTATTAAGGGTAAATAATATTTGACTTCCCTATTTTTAGGAGAGGCAGTCTAAAAATAGACTTTGACCTCTTCGACCTATAGGTCACAAAAATAGAGTCCCATCTATTTTTACCAACATTACCAATGCTCCAAGAATCTCAAACTGGAATCCCCGAACCATGCTCCATATGTCTAAAAATAGACTTAGTCTAAAAATAGACTTTGCGCCAGAATTTGCCTGCAGGCCCACTTAGTGAAGGCGACTTCATTTCACTAAGCTCCATCATCTTGCTGCATTTTCAACATTTTATGTCGAAGGAAGGCTTTTCCCTCACTAAAAACAACATCATAACCCTTGTCTTCTAGCATTGCGACTAAGACCAAGTTCTTCTTCAAACCTGGAACATGCATGACATTCTTCAACAAGAATGGATTAATGGACTCCCTCTCAAAAGTAATGGTCCCAATTCCATTCACACTGTACCAACCATCGTCGCCCATCTCTATATGCATCTGGAGGTCCTTCTCCTCCAAGTCACTAAACAACTATTTGTCTCTCGTCATATGGAAAGACGCACCACTGTCAAGATACCACACCGATCCCATGCAGCTTGAAACCAAGCATGCAATCAAAGAAAAATCTAGCTTAAATTGTGAGGCTAAGGCCTCTCCAGCTGCAGATCCAGTAGCCTGCTTATTATTCTTCTTTTGTGGAAATTTAGTGGTGAAATGTCCATGCTCGTGACAGTGAAAACACTTCACTTTGGACAAATCCTGCTTCTTGCCTTTTGCACTGGATTTAGAAGGATTTTTCTTCCCCTTCCATTTCCTTGCTTTGGAAGCCAAATCACAATTCTCTTCATCTTCATTCTTTGATGAAGATCCATCCATGGTACCCTGCCTTATCTCCTCCTGCACAAGATCTGACCAAAGTCGCTCCCATCCTGGTAGTTTCTCCCGTCCATTGATAGGGTCTTAGTAGCTATTCCAACTCTTCGGAAGCCCAAGGAGAGCCAAGATCACCAAGTCTTCTTCATCAATAGTAACCCCCACACTTCCAAGTTCATCCTTGCAGTGAACAAACTTCGTGAGGTATTTTGTAATATTGTCGCCTTTCTCCATTTTTATTTTTCTGAGCTTGTCTTTAAGCGCCAACTTCCTCTAGTCACTTCTGCTTTGGAACAAATCTGTCAAAGCCTTCCACATTAATAATGGAGTGGCTTTCCCATGAAGGCTGGACACAATGTGGTCCTTCACACCTTCCAACAGAATCCTCCTCGTCTTTGCAGTCTTCTTTTTCCATGCATCAAGTAATGCAGCATCACTAGATCCTGGCTTAGGAACATCGCTACCGATGAAGTCCTTCATCCCATTATCCTCCAGCACCACCTCCATATTGTCCTTCCATTCTATGTAATTTGAGCTCCCATCAAGGGCATACTCCAATCTCAACCCGTTGAAAGACATTTCAATTTATACTCGATTTTTGCACCAAGAATCTTCTGTAGCAAATTCGAATTGTCCACCAACACAAACTCACTTCACAATTGTAATCTTCAATCAACAATGTTCTGATACCATGTAGAAATTATATGCACTAAGCATTCATATGTCCAAGATCCACCTGATCTCACACTATTTAACTTTATGCAAGATACTGAATCTATTCCACTTATTAATCTTTTGCGGAAAAAATTAATTGCACACACGTGAAGCATAAACAAAAAATATTCAATCGCACATAACACAGTTTTTAACCAGGAAAGCCTGAAGCTAAAAACCCCAAATATATATTATGTAACATGGAGATCATATTACAATCTCATACAAACATACAAAGCTTATCACAAGCTCTCAGTATAGTAAAATTGTCATACACTAATCAAGCCCAATCTTGCAAATCCATGCACCGATCTATGCCACCTGCTAGCCTGCCTCCACTGCGCAATCTCTGATGAGTAATAGCTCTGAATGAATTCGAATTACTCCATCCTTGCCTACACAATCCTCATTGGCATCTCCACTGAGTGTGTGATGCAATCAATGCATCAATATAGTCACAACAGATAGTCTATCTTGCCCTTTCACCTATCTCTCCACTGGTCTCCACTGAAACTGCCATGCACTGCAGTTAACTACTGTATTTTTTAGTTGATTAATGAGTTATTATTTTTGAATTAATTAACTAATTAATTCACTCCACTCTCACTAGTGTATCATTCAATTAGACTAGATACAACTAGCTCAACTGATTCTAACTGAGTTAAACTGAATACAACTCCATAACTACTTCTTCCAACTGTGTCATAACTCTGCCACTTGAGTTCTAACTAAGTCCTCCATGCAATAGCTCCAGTAAACCCTCAGGAATAGTGTAATTCCTTATGTTAGCTGTTTTGCCACATCTGTGCACTAAACTGAAGTGCTCCAAGAGAATAAGTTGTTGTTTAGAGTCTGATTATTATTAAGAGATAATAATAATCGACATGCATCTATTTTTAGATTGACGATTAATAAATAGACTTTTCCCAATATTCTAACAATAGAATTTCATCTATTTTTCCAACTTGATCAACCATCCACAAATAGCATCCTACAAATTCTGAAATATGATCATCATGTCTAAAAATAGACTTGCGCCAAAAATATCCTGTGGGCCCACTTAGTGAAGGTGACTCTTTTCACTAAGCTCATCATCTTGTTGAATCTCAACACTTCCCATAGGGATGACCTTCTGGTTGCTGGCCATCCTCAACTAGATCGGTGACCACTGCAATTTTTTACTTCCCATCCGCTCCCAAGTTTTCTTAGGTAACACATTGGCACCAAATCCCAAATCTAGGATTACCTTATCCATATCATATTCCCTGGTATGCGTAGTTAATCTCATTTCCTTCCCGATTCTCTTCTTATGTTGATGTAAATTTTTTATTGTGCGTTGATCGCTTTTTGGAACTTCTTTATCAACTCAAGATTCTAACAACTCCTGTAGTCCTTCAACAACCTTCTCATTCCTCAACAAATTCATACAAGTCTATAATAATGCTCTTAAAATACTTGGATCAAATTCTTGCAGCTGAGTAGCTACCTCAATGTTGTCCTTCTTTGGTATTGAATTTTCCATTGGTTGCGCTTTAGATGTCAAAGCTCTAGGATCCATGAAGCTTTACTTCGCCTCCATGAATTCTTCTCTTTCTGCCTGAATACTGAACCTAGGGGATCTTTTTGTGGTATTTCTCACCCATGTATCTTCCATTGGCCTCTTACCTTATGTTTTATCATCCCTTGTCGAATCCCCACTCCTTGTCAAGATGTGAATGCATTATTCATCCTCCCTTGTTTTAGTGATCATCATTTACAAATTTTGTGTGGGTTTTTCGTTCTTTTTCTCCTAAATATTTTTCATAAGGACTGGAAATTATTCTATCACATGATCAAAAAATTTACAATACTTACAGGTTGTAGTAGGATCTGACAATCTCTTGCATAGTTTCATGTCTGTCCACAAATATAACAGATATTCTGGTCGTTCCCTCGATTAGATCCTCCTTCTCATCCTCGTCCTTGTCCTTGGAAACCTCCTTGACCAGCATGTTTTCCTTAATCTTCATGTGCATATCCTCCAGGTTACATTCTATAAGCATCAACAGTTTGTTCCATCATCAAGTCATAACTTCAACAATTATTCTCATCATTTCCCATTAACTTATGGATGTTGCAAAATAACTTCCTTGGGGTCTGCACATACTTCTTCAATAAATAGAATTTTTCTGGACGATGTTTTCCTACAATTATACATATCTCACATGATAGGCCTGATCCTAGATTCAATGGATTAGGTGCTCCACTAGCCAAGTAATCTTTGAACACAGGGAATTGTTCCTTAAAATGGCCTTCAACTTTTCACTTTATACACCATACTTTTGTTCAAGTTTCTAGTATAACTTCGTTACCTTTATTCATATATTTCAATTCCAAGGTCATATGTGCTAGCTAAGTTTGAATCTAATGTACTCCTGCATGAGTATCTCCCACCGGAGAAGCTTCCAACTTCATTGCAATTTCCAGAGCTTCAGCTTGAGTTGCTATTTTCTGTTGCGTTAAGGGTAACCTGATATGTGGCAGCAACACAGCTATAAACCACTCCTTATTCTACTCTTCGGGAATGCTAATGCTCACTTGTCCCATTAACATATTGAATCTTTGATCCAACTCCCAAATAGATTCATTTGGCATCTATTTTATCTCCTTCAGTTCAATAATACATTGCGACTATGATTTTGGCAATCTTTACATATTCATGAGTAATTTGTCTTTCTTTCCATACTACATCTACAAACCAAATTTTCTCAATATCCTCTGATCTAAGTCCTCTAAAGATAAGTAGCTTGATATCATCAGTCATGTTTCTTCGTGGGGGTTTAGTGGGAAGGGGTGTAGGGAAATTATGGGTAGGGGGATTGGGAGTATCGGGATGTGGAATCCTATAGGTGCCTTGATTATTCATAACTCCTAGCTGCTACATACCTCTAGGAGTTGCAGGGTTACTTCTTTCTTCCTCGCTTTTAGATTCAACCAAAAAAGGGTTGTAATTAGTCTCAATATAGTTCTCAAGATCTACTATGTATCTCTTTCCACTTCTGGTAGATCCACCTCCATACTTAAGCCCAAACATTAATATGACTACATTTGTAGTACATCCTTTTCACATAAAAGCATTTTAATCCACGACTTCAAAGAATTTAGATACTTACCTCGCAGACCCTTAAAAAATATTCACTCATTTTCGTTGTAAGATACAAATGTGTCTATGGTGAACTTAGTGATAAATCCTCCTAGGATACTATCGATCCAAAAATAAAAAACCCTCGAGATGTTGTTGCTAGTATCCTTGATCCATTGTACCAATTTAGGGCTCTACGCAGTAGGCTCTTCATTTTTAAAGAAATTCTTGTTCTCAGTCAACCTTGACGTTGGGATAGGGTCCCCTCGGGTCAAGTCTTTGGGTATAATTTTGGTTAAATTTTGTCAATATGTGTTGCACATAGAAGTCAAGGGGATTTGGGGTGGGCCAAATCTCCTTAATGATTGTAATGGGTGAAAATGGAAACCATGAGTCTAAAACCATGGTTTGAGACCATGGTATGTGCAGGTCTGAGTCATATAAATATGTAAGAAGTTGATTCAAGTAAGGATAGTAAAGTCATACATGGTATGTTTTCTTATGATTAATGTTTTGATATGATTTTTGGGTAAGTCTAGGTAGAAAGGTTCCTGCTGGCTATGTGCACAGAGACCTAGTTCCGAGTTGTGTGCAAGGACCCTACTGTTATGTGTGTAGGTGGAAAGGATTGTACTTAATTAAATATCTATTAATAAAGAAGAAGATCTGGTGAACTCTGTTGCATTGTGATTTTTGTGTTTATACATGAATATGTTGGTTTAATTATCTATTGATTACTGTAAGTTATAGATTTGGTCTATTTTAATGTGCATTTATCTGAGTTAAGTGTATGTGAAATATATTTGTGTTCGAGCAAGGATTGTATCTGTGTTAAGTTTTTTATAGAAGAACTATCTATGTGATTGCGCAAGTTTTATTTCTGCTCTAATAAGCATTATATCTAATATGTAGGGTTAAGGACCACATCATATGCTCCCTTGGGTTGTGGAAACCTAGTTCCAGCACCCCCCCATAATGCTTCGGGTGAGACTTTGTTCTGCGCAAGAAAATCACTGTCGAAAGGGCCAGTAGTTGGAGGGGTTTTTTTGGTTGCACAAAACATACTAAACCTAGGTCATGACTCCTCAAGCCAAAAAATAGTTCCATTTTCGGGACCAGGATCTGTTTGAGGGATATGTGATGTTGTGGTATCTGACGAAGAACAAACTGCAAGATTGGCTTGATAAGAATGTGCGCGAATTTTCAAGCCAATAAAACTGAAACCCTAGTCGTCTGTTGAATATTGGGAGCAAAGGTATATCTATACAGAGATCCATGAAATTTTATTTGATTCCTTTACAATAGAATTACAAGAGTATTTATATTGGCTTGCTGATTTCCGTACCTGTGCAAAGGACGACGCAATCACCAGGTGTACTCCTGAGTTGGTTCAATATTTAGAGAAATATAGCAATAAAATTACCTACGCAGTATATTATTGGATTGATAGCGTTCTTAGTGGGTTTGTGACTAATTTTTCTATCAATAATTTTGTATCGTATTCTGAAACTAAAAGGATATTTTTCAGGGGCCCTAGAGATAATTTTATGTGCTCATTGAAACTGTGGATTAAAAGCATTTTATGTGAAAAGGGTACTCTGTGCAACCACGTTGAGTGAATGTCCCAAAAATTCTTGTCTAGCTCCACACGTAGAGGTCTTGGTAGTACTACACGTAGTGAGAAAAATTATAGGGTAGACCTAGAAGAAGGTTTTGTTTACAGCACCCTCAAAGGTGAATATGAGATCGATGAGGAATATGAAATAAGTAGCTCTGGTGAATCTGCACTCTCAGAAGAAGAGAACTTGATCATAGTTTAGATCTCATCCACTCCATGTCCAAATTCATCTCACACTAAAAATTCATCCACTCCACCTTCACCTCCACCACTAGAAGTCAATATGGCTACTTCCATATCAAGGGTGTTGGAAATGAAGATGTTGACAAATTATGGTTCACCGAAGATGCTGTGTGACCAAAACAGCAGATTAATAATGATAATGTTAATAAAAAGTAGCTTGTTACTACATTTCAACAACATGCATTGGATTGGTACATGAGGTATATGGAAACAAACCCTAACACAACTATTGATGAGCTTAAATCCACACTAAAGGAGCAGTTCAAAAAGACAAAATCATATGCTCAATCCATGACTAAATTAAAGGAGATCCACCAAGAAGTGAATGAATCTGTATGGGAGGTAGATCAGTGATTGAAGCGAACCATCGGGGATGGAGGATTTAATATTGATGACACACAACACAAAGGATGTTTCATTGCCATGATGCTGCCATATCTATGCCAGTCCTTAAACCAAAAAAATATTGTGACATGGAATGAAGCTATGGATATCACTATGAAGTTAGAACCCTCACCTGTACCATCTACACAATTTTGGGCTCAGCAAATCCAAAGCTATTTAGTTGCATTACATTGAGAGATACAAACTCTGCGAAAAGAGAAAGAAAAGGATGTGTGCATAGGAGTATGGTGCACACATTTTAAAATTGAAGGGCATCACAAGGATCAATGTCCCGTATATAATAACTATCTAGCAGTTGGAGGACCAAGTCCGATTAATAATGTGGCAAGGACTAGTGAAGTTCCAACACTATGGTGCATGATTTGTCAAGCAAATGGAATACACATGAAAAACTCCTGCAATAGGATTGGTAAATATATTTCGGAGCTCAAGCAACCTTACTGCACATTTAGTTGATCTGTGGGACACAGCGAGAAGAAATGTCACGAATTTGATATGATGATTGAACGAGCTACTTACTATAAGATTCAAGATGAGGGTCGAGGACTAGATTCACCTACATCTCTTTCTGGGTGCAGTGGATTTCAAGGCAGAGGACGAGGATGAGGAAGAGGAGGAGGAGCTAGTTAGGGAAGAGATAACTCATTTTCTATAATTTCGGGGATACTGGACATTATGCGCGCAACTACCCAAACCCAACACAACAATCTTGTAGGTATTGTAGCAGTTTGATCATGTTCTTGAAGATTTCCCTGTGTTGTTTGCAAAAATGCAGGAAAATAAAACATAGACACCTGCGCAGAAAGTTCAAATGATGAGAGTAGAAATGCGCGCTGAAGAACCTAGCGTGAATATTATGACCAGAGGCAGTGTAGCAACTGGTGAGGGTAAAGAAGAAGGTAAGAAAACCTCCACCGATGTTTGGGTCCAAAAATCCCCTGAGAACAAGGAAGGGTTTAAACTACAAAGGGAGAAGGAAACCTTTTTCGAAGCACAAAAGGACTTTGCAGATCCTGGCACATCAACTTCTAAAGTATTAAGCAATCCTGACATTAATAATGTCAAAGGGGCCAAGCCTGCAGAGATGAAACCATTTTTTTAGGCTTGCATCAAGCTTCTGCGTAATAAGAAGGAAATTGAGAATCTTCAAGCTTTGATTTATAGTTGCGTCGAGAAAGAGCAGCCTTAGATGGAGCAAAAGGTTGTCAATAAAATTTACAGGAAAAAGCGAAGAACTAGTCGAGAGATGCGCTTGACTATTCAGATAGGTGAGTTTGAAATGGATCAAGTTATTTTAGATCTGGGCTCTAATGCAAATGTACTACCAAAACAGACTTGGCAGAAAATGGTAGAACCTAAGCTAGAATGGTGTTCAATTCAGCTACACATGAAAAATCAATAGAAGATTATCCCAATGGGTATACTTTATGGGGTGGTAGTTGACATTGACGGAGTTAAGGCACTCATTGACTTTGAAATTATTTAAACTGTTGATGATACATATCCATACCCTGCACTGTTCGGTCTGGATTGGGCTATTGATATGGATGTTGTCATCAACCTCAAGCGTAGAAGTATGGTGTTTGAAAACAATTGAACCAGGGTTGTGGTCCCTCTGGACATTGCAGAAGGAGAAAGATACACAAAACCAGTGCATGCAGAAGAGGATGTTGATCATATCTACAAACTAACTATGAGGGATGAGGATTGGATCAATCCTACAACATATGGTAGGCTTAACTGGGAAAGGGATAGTTCATGTCACTCAGACTCAGATGAGGAGTTGGAGAATTGGCAGAACCGTTTGCATGAAACCTCTACATTGCACTCGAACTGAGTAACCAGATCTCTACGGTGCATATCCTCTGAGGTTCATGAATTAACCTACTATGATGGTGTAGGAAGTGTCAGTATATTTTTAGAAGAATTTGAAAAGGTTGTTCTAGTGGCACAATGGTTCCATGTACTTAAGCTAGTTTTGTTCTCAACTCCAGCGTGCTAGTGGGAGACGCATAAGGACAATTTTTCTAATTGGGAATAATGCACCCACATTATTCAATTGCGACTTGGACACCTGAATACCTGGTTGGAAGGAACCTATGTAGGCAAAGAATATCTATGCATTCATTTAGCTAGATGGACTGAAACATGGGCAGAAGAGCCGAAGTCAAAATGGGTGCATACATTCATTCATACTTTAAGTAGGATACCCATGAACTAGTATCTAGATACTGAGTTACGACGCGGCACAATGGAATGGGCTACGCTAATGGAAATATTCGTTTTGACTTTCATTTTTGAGAGCGGATACCAATGCAACAACATTGCATTACATACGATTCAAGATGTGGTCTTTGACGTGCCAGAGAAATCAGAAGAACAAGCTATACCAGGATGCAATGCGAAGATGAAGGATATAACTAACTGTCGAAATGTGACTATTGAAGATAATAAGGAGGACCCAAGAAACATCAATGTCCCTGATTTTGAAGGTCAGCGCGCACTCATTAGGCCTACGGTGAAATTTCCAAATGTGACTGGACCTATGAAGATAAGGCAAGTCAACATTGAGACATAAGAACAACCTAAGATTTCCAAAATAGGGGATTATTAAGATGAAGATACAGTGGCTAAGGTGGTGGAGTTGATCGCTAGATATCAAGACTTGTTTCCCACAAATTTTTTGGAGTTAAAAGAGATTATTGGGGATCTTGGTGTGATGAAGATCACTCTGAAACTAGATGCCAATCCTGTCGAGCAACGCCCTTACAGGTTGAATCCCAATTATAAGTAGAATTTCAAGGGGAAGTTTGAGAAAATGGTTGTTGCACAGATCATTGAACCAGTAGAAGAATCAGATTGGGTAATCCCCATGGTGGTCCAAGAAAATAAGACCAAAGGATAAATCAGGATTTGTGTGGATCTACTCAAGTTGAATTATTATTATGTGCATGACCCTTTTACAAATCCATTTTCTAATGAGATATTGGACAATGTGGGTGAGTAGGAGGCCTACTCATTCACTGATTGATTTTCTTGATACCACCAGATTAGAATCTGTTGGGTGTGGAGCCTAATTATATTCTTTATTTTGTATCACAGCATTGGACCCTTGTTCTTAATGGGGCAGCAATGCCGCCCATAATTTTACATTGCCTGGGGTGTCCAAGAGGGGGGGGGGGGGGCTGCGAGTTTATGGAGCGCCCCCCTGGCAGGGGGTTTCAGGGGGTAGTGCCCCCGAAGCTAAAAATAGATGTAAAATTCCCTTGTAAAAGTATAGTAATTTCTAGTTAATCTAACCCGTTCATTAGGCGGATTATCTGACAGTAGAAGTTATGTTTTATTTATGGTTTTTTTCCCTAGAAGGAAACCCCTCGTTTTGTATGAGGGTATTGTATTATGCTTGTGTATTTTATATGTATTCTCAGAGTGAGAAACAATAGAGAGACTGTGAGAGAGAATAGAGGATATTACAACGGATTTTTTGTAGGTTGTGTCTCTTCATTTTGCTAGATAATAAAAAGGAAGGACTGGTTGTTCGGGGTGGACGTAGCCCAAATTGGGTGAATCACGTATATTTGTGTCTCTCTGGTTTTATGTGTTTTGTGTGCTTGTGTTTTCCGCATATTTTATGTGTTACATTGCTCTGTAATATATAATTTTCTAACAACTGGTATCAGAGCCAAAGGTCTATTTGGCTTATAAACTCGCAGGAAAGAAGGGTTCGCGTTTCAAGTGGGAGAAATGGCAGAAGATGGTAAGTTTAGGGTTGAGAAATTTAACGGCCAAAACTTCCAGCTGTGGAAGATGCAGATGGAAGTTTATCTTTATCAGCAAGAGCTGTACCTACCATTGAGTGGAAAAACAAAGAAGCCGACGACTATGACAAATGAAAAATGGGTGATTCTTGATACAAAGGCACTCGGAACAGTATGGTTGTGCCTCGAGGCATCGGTAGCCTTCAATATTTCAAAGGAAACAACAACGAAGGGTTTGATTAAGGCATTGGAAAAACTATATGAAAAACCCTCGGCCTCAAACAAGGTAGTTCTTATGAAACTTTTATTTAATATGAAGATGTCAGAAGGTGGATCTATTGCAGACCATTTAAATTATTTTAATACAAATACCAGTCAATTAAGTTCTATAGGGGTAAAATTTGATGATGAAGTTAGGGCTCTGTTATTTTTTTGCTCATTTCCAGAAATTTGGAATGGTTTAGTTATGGCCATTAGTAAACTTGTCTCTGGATCTAATACTTTAAAGTTTGATGATGTTGATGGTGCTATCCTTAGCGAGGAAATGTGATGGAAAATCTCTAGTGAGACATAGGGTAATGCTTTGAGTGTAGAGTCCCGAGGAAGAAAAATGGAAAGAGGAAAGATCTCGGGATATCGCAGTAAATCAAGGAAAGGCAGATCCAAGTCCATATCGAGGATAGTGTGCTAGAAATGTGGAAAGAAATGACACTTGAAGAAAGACTCTAGATATCATAAGGGAAAAGAAGGAGACACATAGAAAAAAAACAATCATGAATCAAATGTGACAGGTGATGTGTTATAAGATGCTTTGATTCTTTCTTTCAAAAATTTTACTAATTCCTAGGTAGTAGATTTAGTGGCCTCATTCCATGCCACACCTGATAAGTAATATTTTCATGACTGTGTTCAAAGATATTTTGGACAAGTCCGTTTGGGTGATGATAAATCGTATAAAATTGTTGGAATGGGTAAGGTTCTTGTAAAACAGCAGAATGGAAACCAAAGGCTATTAAAGGAGGTAAGGCATGTTCCAGATCTGAAGAAACATCTGATTTCAACAAGGCATTTAGGTGATGAAGGTTGTGTGACAACTTTCACAGATAAAACTTGGAAGGTCACCAAAGGAACCTTGGTAATAGAAAAATGTGAAAAGGTTGGTACGTTGTATTTATGTAATGGTATTTCTAACTCTGTTAATCCTTTAACTTCCAAAGGAGAAAATGCATCATTATGGCATCATAAGCTCGGACACATGAGTGAGAAGGGGATGAAGATTAATTTGTTGTCGGGTTTGAAGAATATTGATTTGGATTTCTGTGAGAATTGCATTTATGGAAAATAGAAGAGAGTCATATTTCTCAAAGTTGGGAAAGAAAATAAGAGCAAAAAATTAGAGCTTGTGCATACAGATGTATGTGGACCTGCTCAGGTATCACCTCTCAGTGGCTCTCATTATTATGTTACTTTTATTGATTATGCAACTAGAAAAACATGGATTTATTGTATTCAAAATAAATCTGATGTATTTGATACTTTCAAGAAATGGAAAGCTTTGGTTGAGATTGAGACAGGAAAGAAGTTGAAGAGTCTCAGCTCAAAAAATGGAGGTGAATATTGCAGAAAAGATTTTGATAGGTACTGTTCAGAGCATGGAATTCACAGAGAGAATACAGTTCCAAGAACACCACAAGAAAATGGTGTGTCAGAAAGGATGAACATAACAATCATGAAGCATGCAAGGTGCATGAGATTGCATGCAAGATTTCCTTTACAATTTTGGGTAGATGCTGTAGATACTATTATTTATCTAATAAACAAAGGGCCTTCAAGTTCCTTGGATGGTGGTATTCCAAAGGAGGCATGGACAGGTAAAAAGGTAAACTACTCCTTTTTAAAGCCTTTTGGTTGTGAGGCCTTTTTCCATATTAATAAAGAAAATAGAACAAAGCTTGATGAAAAATCAAAGAAATGTACCTTTATTGGATATGGTGTTAATGATTTTGGTTATCGCTTATATGATTATGAAAATCACAAAATCATCAGGAGCAGAGATGTAATATTCAATGAAAAGGTCTTTTATAAGAATCAGTTGCAGGAAAAGAAACAGGAAAAAGAAAACAAAGATTACACAGTTCTTGATGAGATCACTAGAAAAAGTAAAGGTGCCTGAAAATAATAATAATCAATAGCCACAACAAAAAAAACCACCACAACAGCAACAGGCACCTCAAACACCTAAAAGTGGTTTCATAATATCTACCAGGATAAGTAGACCCCATGAACGATACTATCCTTCATTATATTATTTATTTTTGACTGATTCTGGTGAACCTGAATGTTATGAAGAGGCAATGCAGGTTGAAACCAGGAAGAAGTGAGAGCTATCCATGAAAGAAGAGATGGACTCCTTAATACATAACCAGACTTGGGACTTATTCAGGTTGCCTGCAGGTAAAACAACATTGCAGAATAAATGGGTTTACAAGATGAAGGAAGAAGATGGAGGAAAACAGAGGTACAAAGCTAGACTTGTGGTGAAGGGGTTTGCACAGAAGAAAGGTATTGATTTTGATGAAATATTTTCTCCTGTTGTTAAGATGACTTCAATCATAACTATTTTAAGTCTTGTAGCAGCGGAAGATTTACATCTTGAACAGTTAGATGTAAAGACAACATTTCTCCATGGAGATTTGCAGGAAGAGATCTATATGCAGCAACCGAAAGGATATGAGGTCAAAGGGAAATAAAAATTAGTGTGCAGGTTAAAGAAGAGCATGTATGGCTTAAAACAGGCTCCAAGGCAGTGGTATCTAAAATTTGACAGGTTTATGTCTGAACAAGGTTATACTAGATGTCACTCTGATCATTGTGTTTATCTGAAAAAGAAAAATGATGGCAGCTATATTATATTGTTATTGTATGTAGATGGCATGCTTGTTGTAGGGTCTAACATGTAGGAAATAAATGTTCTCAAAATAAAATTGGAAAATTCATTTGCAATGAAGAATTTGGGAGGTGCAAAACAAATCCTTGGTATGATAATAACCAGAGACAGGAAAAATCGCAAATTAACATTATCCCAGAATAAGTACATACAAAAGGTGTTGAAAATATTTAATATGCAGAATGCAAGACCAGTTAATACACCTTTTGCTAGCCATATCAAACTTAGTAAGGAGATGTGCCCCAAGACCCAAGAAGAGATGGATTATATGTCTAAAGTTCCATATGCATCAGCAGTTGGAAGCTTAATTTATGCAACGGTCTGCACAAGGCCTGATATTGCACATGTAGTGGGAGTTGTAATCAGGTACATGAAAAATCTAGGAAAAGAACATTGGATGGAAATGAAATGGATTCTTAGATATTTGAGAGGTACCACAAATCAAGCATTACGCTTTGGTGGTTCAAACATTGCTCTACAGGGATATGTTGATGCAGATATGGTAGGTGACAGAGATAACAAGATGAGCACTACAAGGTATGTATTTACTATAGGTGGAACAGTTGTCAGTTAGGTTTCAAAAATCCAAAGTGTTGTTGCACTTTCAACAATAGAAGCAGAATATGTTGTTTCTACAGAGGCTACTAAAGAAATGATTTGGTTACAACGGTTTATGGATGAATTGGGTAAGAAGCATGATATAGTCACGTTATACAGTGATAGCCAAAGTGCCATTCATCTTGCAAAGAAATCGGTGTTTCATTCTAGGACTAAACACATACAACTCAAGTACCATTTCATATGGTTAATGTTGGAAGATGGACGGTTGAAGCTGGAAAATATACACACTAGCTAGAATCCTACAGATATGCTAACAAACGTTGTAACCAGGGAGAAACTGAGATTTTTCTCAGTTTCAATTGGTCTTCAGGTATGACAATGAAGATGAGAAAAAGCCAGGTCCAAAGTGGAGTAATTTTCCAGCAAATGAAGCAGCGGTGGAGTTGCTACAATCAGTCTCCAAGTGGGAGATTGTTGGGTGTGGAGCCTGATTATGTTCTTTATTTTTTATCATAGCATTATACCCCTATTCTTAACAGGGCGGCAATGCCACCCATAATTGTACACTGCCTGGGGGGTCTAGCAAGGGGGCGGCTGCGAGTTTATGGAGCACCCCCCTGGCGGGGGGTTTCGGGGGTAGCGCCCCCAAGGCTAAAAACGGATCTAAAATTTCCTTGTAAAAGTATAGTAATTTCTAGTTAATATGGGACGTTCACTAGGCGGATGATCTGACGGTAGAATTTAAGTTTGATTTAGGGTTTTTTTCCCTAGAAGGCAACCCCTCATTTTGTATGAGGGTATTGTATTGCGCCTATGTATTGTATGTGTATTCTCATAGTGAGAAACAGATAGAGATACCTTGAGAGAGAACAGAGGATATTACAATGGATCTCTTATAGGTTGTGTCTCTTCATTTTGTTGGATAATTTAAAGGAAGGAATGGTTGTTAGGGATGGACGTAGCCCAAACTGGGTGAACCACGTATATATGTGTCTCTCTGGTTTTATGTGTTTTGTGTGCTTGTGTTTTCCACATATTTTATGTGTTGCATTTCTTTGTAATATATAATTTTCTAACAGAATCCTGATTGAAGGCAGAGGTAAGATGACCTTTGCGACGGAATGGGGATCATTCCAATACACAGTAATGCCATTTGGTCTAAAGAATGTGCTAGTTATATTCTCATGTGTGGTGGTAGATACTTTTAAGGAGAATATACATAAGTTCTTAGAAGTGTATTTTGATGACTAGACTGTATTTGGCTTATTGAAGAAGAAGGTTTCAATCTCGCGCTTGATGTTGGATACTTGTCGGAAGCATCAGATCTTGTTAAATATGAAGAAGTGTATATTTTTTTTCCCTTTCGAGATTGTGTGGGGTCATATTTTCTATTAACAGGGATTGATGGTCGATCCAGCTAATATTTCTATTATTGTTAACCTAGAGGCTCTAGCGAATGCAAAGCAGTTATGCTCAATCTTGGGGCATATTGGCTATTACAGGAAATTTATTCAAGGCTACACACTGATTACTGCACCGATGGAGAATTTGTTGAAGAAGGGCACATATTTTTTTTTGGAAAAGGACTTCTAAAAGAGTTTAGAGATGCTTAAGGAGAATATGGTTACTATGCATATATTGGTATTCTCGGACTAGGAAAAATAATTCCATGTGCACGTTGATGCACCATGTATCGCATTAGGAGTTTTACTAGCAAAAATAGGAGTTGCAGATATTGATCACCCAATTTCATTTGGGAGAAGAAAATTTTCAAGTTTCGAGTTATGGTCTATGTGCTACAGAATTTTTGTCACTACTTGCTGGGAGGTCATTTTAAGATCACTGATCACTCTTATTTGAAGTGCCTAGTCAATAATCTTGTGTTGGGGTGGCAGATCTATCGATGGCTCCTATTGTTTATGTTGAGGTGATTGTAAGGCCAAGGAGATTGAATGCAAGTCCAGACCATTTTTCGCGCATTGAAAGTGGAGATGAGCCAACTAATTTAGAGGAAGGATTGCCATACGCATAGTTGTTTGCCATTAAAGTAGTTGATAATCATTTTTCAGATATCATTCACTTCTTGGCCACTAGAAGTGCGCCTAAGGAGTATATAGTTAATCAGAAGAAAGAATTGGTCTTGCGTGCATCAAACTTTAATTTGATTGTTGACCAGTTATATAATATGGGTGCTGATGAGGTATTGAGGCGCTATGTGCTGGAGTTCGAAAGGCAGAGCTTACTAACAGAAGCACATGCAGGGGTTGTAGGAGGTCACTATGTGGGTAAACCAACTATATAGAGGATTTTGAGGGTTGGTTTGTTTTTGCCTACGATGCACCGTGACGCAAAAGACTATTTTCACGCTTGTGATGTGTGTCAGAGAATGGGGAAACCCTCGCACAAAGATGAAATTCCACTACAACCACAAGTTTTTGAGATTCAACAAGATGATGAGCTTAGTGAAAATTAAGCACCTTCACTAAGTGGGGCCCGCAGTCTATTTTTAGGTGTATGTCTATTTTTTGACATGGTGAGCATATTCTATAAGTTGCAGGATGCTATTTGTAGATGGTTGGTCAAATGTGAAAAATATATGAAATTATGTTTTTAGAATATTGGGCGAATTCTATTTATAGATCGTCAATCTAAAAATAGATGCATGTTAATTATTATTAGCTATTAATAATAATCCGACAATAAACGACAACTTATTCTCTTGGAGCACTTTATTTCAGTGAACAGATTTGGAAAATCAGTGGGCTGAAGGAATTACACAATTTCTAGGGTTTATGGTGGCTCATGCATAGAGGACTCAGTTAGAACTGAAGTGGCAAAGTTATGATAGTGTTGGAAGAGTAGTTACAAGAGTTGTTATACAGTTAAACTCAGTTAATGGAGTTAAACTCAGTTGAGCTAGTTGTATCTAGTATAACTGAAAGATACACTAGTGAGAGTTAACTGAATTAATTAGTTAATTAATTTACAACTACTAACTCACTAACAACTAAACAGAAAGAACAGTTAACTACAGTGCATGTCAGTTCCAATGGAGACCCAATGGAGAGATAGGTGAAAGGGTGAGATGAACTATCCGTTGTGACTATAGTGATGCATTCAATGCCTCAAACACACATTGGAGTTGCCAATGAGGATTGCGTAGTCAAGGCAAGTTATATTTGAATTCATTCAGGGGTCTTCTTCAGCAGGGATTTCACATTGGAGGCAAGCTATCAGGAAGCGAGAGATTGGTGCATAGAGATGAAAGTTTCTGCATGACAATGTGTAATGATTCTTGATTGTACTGAGAGCTTGATGTACTAAGCTTTGTATGAGATTATTACATGAATCCATTGATATACATAATATGATAGTTGGGGTTTTTATCTTTAAGCTTTCCTGTTAAACAACTGTGTTATGTGCGACTAAATTTATTCACATGTGTTTGCAATTGAGTTTTAAATTTTCGCAAGTTTAATTAGTGGAAGGATTACGTATTTTGCAAGAAGATAAATATTGTGAGATCAGGAGGATCTAGTAATAAATTGGTATTAATAATTTCTACATGTTATCATAGCAGTTTTGATTACTGGAGATTGCAATTGTGAATAATTGTTGAGTTTGTGCTGGTGGACAATTCGAATTTGTTGCAAAAATTTCTTGGTGTGATAGTTGAGTATTCATTGAAATGTCTTTCAATGGGTTGCGATTGGAGTATGCCCTTGAGGGCAGCTCAAATTACATATCCTGGAAGGATATGATGGAGGTGGTGTTGGAAGATAATGGACTGAAGGATTTCATCGATAGCGATGTTCCTAAGCTGGGTTCTAGCGATGCTGCATTACTTAACGCATGGCAAAAGAAGGTAGAAAAGACAAGAAGAATTTTGTTGGAAGGTGTGAAGGACCATATTGTGTCAAGCCTTCATGAGAAATCCACTCCATTTTCAATGTGGAAGACTTTGACAGATCTTTTCCAAAGCAGCAACGACCATAGGAAGTTGGCACTGAAAGATAAGCTCAGAAAAATAAAAATGGAGAAGGGAAATAGTATTCCAAAATATCTCACGAAGTTTGTCCATTGTAAGGATGAACTGGGAAGTGTGGGGATAATTGTTGATGATGATGACTTGGTGAGCTTGGCTCTCCTTGGGCTTCCAAAGAGTTGGCATAGCTACGAAGACTATGTCAATGGATGGGAGAAACTGTCGGGTTGGGAGCGACTTTGGTCGGATCTTGTGCAGGAGGAGATAAGGTGAAGTACCATGGATGGCTCTTCATCGAAGAATGATTATGAAGAGAATTGCAGTTTGGCTGCCAAAGAAAGGAAAGGGAAGGGGTATAAATTCCCTCCAAAATCCGAGGCTAAAGGAAAGAAGCTATATTTTTCCAAAGTGAAGTGTTTTCACTGTCACGAACATGGGCATCTCACCACTAACTGCCCACACAAAAAGAAGAAAAAGAAGGTTGCTAGAGCTGCAACTGGAGAGGCCTTAGCCTCGCAATTTGAACTTGATTTCTATTTGATCACATGCTTGGTTTCAAGCGCAATGGGATCTATGTGCTATCTTGATAGTGGTGTGTCTTTCTATATGACGGGAGACAAGGAGTTGTTTAGTGACTTGGAGGAGAAGGATCTCCAAATGCATATAGAGATGGGCGACGATGGCAGATATAGTGTGACTGAAATTAAGACCATTACCTTTGATAGGGATTCAGGTAAACCATTTCTGTTGAAAGATGTTATGCATGTTCCAAGTCTGAAGAAGAACTTGGTCTCAGTCACAATGTTGGAAGATAGAGGTTATGACGTTGTTTTCAACGATGGAAAAGCTTTCCTGCGACATAAAACAATGGGTCAAACCAAGATGATAGGGATTCAAGTTAAGAATCTCTACAAGTTGGAGGTAGATGGTTGTGCTGCAATCATGGGCAAAGCAGAAGAAGTGGTGAGTCGGGATGAGGGCGAATTATGGCACAGGAGATTGGGCCATCTTCACTATGGCGCCTTGAAGATTTTGCAGCAGATTTCTACTGGACTTCCCAAGGGTACTCTTGCGCAATCAGATCAGGGCAAGGGATGTACTATGGGTAAGTTTGTGAAGACCACCTTTCATGAGAAGGAGAACCATGTTTCGGTGATCCTGGAGAGAATTCACACAAACGTGTGTGGACCTTTCTTGGTTTCTTCAACAAAAAAACATAGGTATTATGTTATATTTGTTGATTATTATTCTCGTAGATGTTGGATCTTCTTCATGCAGAAGAAGAGTGAAACATTCTCAAATTTATATGAGTTTAAAGCATTGGTGGAGAAGGAGTCGAGGAAGCAAGTGAAGGCTCTATGGAGCGATAATGGTGGTGAATATATCTCGAACAAATTAAAATACTTATGTAGCAAAGAAGGAATTCAAAGAGAACTCATAGTGCCTCATAACCCACAATAGAATGGGGTCACGGAGAGGGAGAACAAAACGATCGTGGGTGTTGCATGAGCTATGCTTGAGAGGGAGCTAGACTTGCATGTAGTGTAGGAACTGCCAGTTCTAAAAGATAAGCCTCCAAATGTGGACCAGCCACAGGAGGAAATTCATGGAGTGGAGGAGTCCACTCACACAGAGCCAAACATAATAACTAGCAGAAAGCGTACCATAGAATCTTAGAGACTTAAGCTTGATGCATCACAGAATGTAGGAGTCCCTGCATCACAGCGCAGACAGAGACAATCACCTGACCGATTTACTGGATACATGGCTCTTATGAGCAAGTGTATCGTGATAGAGCCATCTTATTTTGAAGAAGTAGTGCAGGAGCCCACATGGGTAGATGCCATGGTGGAGGAGTATGACTCCATTATCAGAAACAGTGCTTGGGAGATTGTTCAAAGGCCGGTGGGTAAATCAGTTGTAGGTTCAAGATGGATCTACAAGGTAAAGCAAGCTTTTGATGGGAGCATTGAGTAGTATAAGGCAATATTTTTTTCCTGAGGCTTCTCACAAATCAAGGGATTGATTATGAAGAAACCTTTGCACCTGTCGCATGATATTATTCCATAAGGACCATCCTTTCTCTCTCAACGTAGAGGGGTTGGCACATTCATCAGATGGATGTGAAGACTGTGTTCCTTAATGGGATCATTGAGGAAGAGGTGTACATTGATCATCCTGAAGGATTTTAGATCTTCAGTAGCAAGTCGCATGTGTGCAGACTCAAAAGAGAGTTGTATGGGCTGAAGCAAGCACTACGTGCTTGGTACACACAGATCGACAGCTATTTCACTAGACTTGGCTTCACCAAGAGTGAGGTAGATGCAAACCTGTATCAAATTGTGGTGGAGGGTAAGCTTTTAGTCATTTTTATTTATGTTGATGATTTAATACTAACGGGTGATGAGCAGTTGATACACTCATGCAAGGAAGATCTTGCAAAGGAATTTGAGATGAAGGATTTGGGCCTCCTTCGTTATTTCCTTGGATTGGAAGTATGGTAGTGAGAAGGTGAATTGTTTGTGTCTCAAGGCAAGTATGCTCGGGATCAAATACTTGAGAAGTTTCACATGCAAGGCCGCAAGCCCATGGATACTCCTCTTCTAGGAAATTGGAGGAAATAGGATGCTACATTGGTAGAGGTAGTGGATGCCATTGTTTATCGATAGTTGGTGGGTTCGCTCATGTATTTAGTTAATACAAGATCGGACATATCCTATGTGGTGAACTAGCTTTCAGAAGCGATGGTTAATCCTACCAAGCTCTTTTGGAAAGTAGGTAAGCATGTCCTGAGCTATCTCAGGGGCACATCTGAGTATGGCTTATGGTACAGACAGATGGATGAGGTGAATTTGCATGGCTTCACGGATGCAGATTGGGCAGGCAGCCCAATAGACAGAAAGATCACATTAAGAGGGGTTTTTAGTATTGGATCTATAATAGTTTCTTGGTACAACAGGAAACAAATATCTGTAGCACTCAGTTCAGCGGAAGCAGAATACATGGCAGCAAGTCAAGCTACATGTGAGGCTATCTGGATGAGGAATATCCTAGTCAGTTTGTTTGGTTCACATTTAGATCCTACAGTGATACATTGTGATAATCAGAGTTGCATTAAAATCTCGATTAATCCTGTGTTTCATGATAGATCTAAACATATTGATATCCAATATCATCATATTAGATATTGTGTGCAACAGAAGATCATGTTGCTTCAGTACATTCCTATGGAAGATCAGGATGTAGACATTCTAAGGAAGGTGCTTGGCAAGAGAAAATTTGAATACCATAGAGGCAGGATCGGGGTGAAGGATAATACCTATCTTATTGAGAGGGAGTTTTGAGATTCCACAAGATGATGAGCTTAGTGAAAATTAAGCACCTTCATTAAGTGGGGCCCGCGGGCTATTTTTAGGTGTATGTCTATTTTTAGACATGGTGAGAATATTCTATAAGTTGCAGGATGCTATTTGTAGATGGTTGGTCAAATGTGAAAAATGGATGAAATTCTATTTTTAGAATATTGGGTGAAGTCTATTTATAGATCGTCAATCCAAAAATAGATGCATGTCGATTATTATTAGCTCTTAACAATAATCCAATAATAAACAACAACTTATTCTCTTGGAGCACTTTATTTCAGTGAACAGATTTGGAAAATTAGTGGGCTGAAGGAATTATGAAATTCCTAGGGTTTATGGTGGCTCATGCATGGAGGACTCAGTTAGAACTAAAGTGGCAAAGTTATGACAGATTTGGAAGAGTAGTTACAGGAGTTTTTATTCAGTTTAACTCAGTTAATGGAGTTCAACTGAGTTGAGCTAGTTGTATCTAGTCTAACTGAAAGATACACTAGTGAGAGTTAAGTGAATTAATTAGTTAATTAATTCACAACTACTAACTCACAAACAACTTAACAGAAACAACAGTTAACTACAGTGCATGTCAGTTCCAGTGGAGACCCAGTGGAGAGATAGGTGAAAGGGTGAGATGGACTATCTGTTGTGACTATAGTGATGCATTCAATGCATCAAACACACATTGGAGTTGCCAATGTGGATTGCGCAGTCAAGGCAAGGTAGATTCGAATTCATTCAAGGGTCTTCTTTAGCATGGATTGCGCAGTGGAGGTAGGCTGTCAGGAGGTGAGAAATTGGTGCATAGAGATGCAAATTTTTGCATGACAGTGTGTAATGATTCTTGATTGTACTAAGAGCTTGATGTACTAATATTTGTATGATATTATTACATGATTCCATTGATATACATAATATGATAGTTGGGGTTTTTAGCTTTAAGCTTTCCCGTTAAACAACTGTGTTATGTGCAACTGAATTTATTCACATTTGTTTGCAATTGAGTTTTAAATTTCCGCAAGTTTAATTAGTGGAATAATTTTGTATTTTGCAAGAAGATAAATATTGTGAGATTAGGAGGATCCTGTAATACATCAGTATTAATAAATTTCTACACAAGTGACTTTGTAGAATTTTGATAAATGGGCCATTGATTTTGTAGGACCGATCAACCCTCCAGAGAAGAAGATTGGTGCATGCTATATCATCACTGCAACAGACTATTTAACCAGATGGGCAGAAGCTAAGCCTGTGAAGTATTGCAATGTAGAAATGACTACACACTTCATTTTTTAGAATATCTTAACAAGGTTTGGGTGTCCTAAGATTTTGATGAGTGACCAGGGTACAAATTTTTTGAATCAGACCATTTTAGCCTTGACAATGGATTTTATGATGCAACATCGTAAGAGTACACCGTATCATCCACAGGGAAATGGTATGGTAGAAGACTTTAACAAGATTTTGGAGACTGCACTCACAAAGATCTGCAATGCTAATCAGAATGATTGGGATGTGTGTGTACATGTGGTTCTGTGGGAATATAGAACTACATGCAATAAATTGACAAGACAGACTCCTTTCACGTTGGTGTATGGAAAAGAGGCTATTATGTCGATGGAGTATATTGTCCCTGCGCATCGCAACGATAACTAACATGGTTGATCAAGATATTATGGAAGGGAAATTGAAATAGATATTTGTGATGGAGGAGGAAATATTCATTATTGGTTTCCATCATCGGGTAAAAAAGGCACACGAAAAGGCTTGACATGACATGTACATCAAGCAGAAGATTTTTAAGGAGGATGAGTTTGTTTTTCTATATGAAAACAAGCTTGTGTGCCATCCAGGGAAAGTTCAAACTGCATTGGATTGGACCTTATATTTTCAAGGATATCATGGAAGGAGGTGCGGTATTTATGTTACCTTAAGTGGCAAAGTCCTTCCTAGGTATGTGAATGGCAGTTGGTTGAAACCATACAAGGATGATCCCATCCCTGTGTGCGCCAAATGACTATATGGCTAGAGAAGTGTCTTAGTGCCTCAGATAGTTGTGAGGGGGTGCATGACCATAAATTAGTATGTCAAGCATTGGATAAATGTTTTTTTGCAATGAATATTGAGGAAGCGTAGGTATCTGCGCCAACTGTGAAGAGGCTGCACCAAGAGGGTGAAACAGTCGTAGATGTGCCAAAATCTAGCCGTTGGAATAGTTAATTCGGATAAGACAACTTTATTACCATTTGGAGGAGTGGGTAACATGAATTTATGGAGGAGATTATGCCAGGTATATCTATACAGAGATAAACAAAATACATTTTTTGAAGTTGGAATATTGGGACCTGGCTGACCACGCGAAGTTCCTCGAACTTGCACCATCAGTGTACTAGGAGAAGGTGCCCTATCACGGAGGAGTCATCAAGGTTGAACCAAATAAATGGCCATTGGGATTATAATAGTCTGGGGTGTTGAACCTTTTGAACATTCCACACTTTGGGTGCAGCATGATAAATGATATTTTTATGCATCAACTGCTCGCCCTAGTGCATGATAATTGTATGTGGCTAGGAGAGCCCATCCCGATTGACGGAATGCTAATTCATCGGATCACCAAGTTTCCTTGCCAAGGATAGGATCCAGGGGCGACCTTCAGAGGGAAGGGATAGGAGAAAAAGGTCTTCGATTATGTTAAGAAGACATATGGGGTAAATAGGATTACCAGAGGATTTGTAGTCCAAGTTATTAATCCTTCATCGGTCAAATTTTCTACCCTGAACCTTGCATGCAAAATGATGAGGAAGTGTCACACAACAGAAGTACCTGCATACATGATTAAACTGGTTGGGTAGTGCTTGAAATGGGTGTAGTACAACTGGGCGAAGTACCTCTACAATGAGTTTTTGGAGAATGTTCAAGAAGTGTAATAGGATGGCGAGAATTTTTATTATGATTTTTTTCTATTTCTGAACGCAGTGATTGGTTGGAAATTGTCGACATATTCCTAGTTACCATATATTGAGCCAAATCTTTGTGAAGCTGCAAAATATGCATCATTGTGGAACTCAAAGATTCCTTATAGGGTGATAGAAAATAAGATATTTTGGGTTCTCTTTGATAAGAAGATATTTCAAGCGGTGTAGTCCAAGCCATGACTATCATTTACGATGTATGAGAAGCATAAACAGATTGTGGGCTTCAAGGCCACCTTTCACAATGTGCATGTCCATGAAAATTGGGGCATGGAAAGCATCTGGTATGAGCTGTCATACATGGTTACAGAGGATGACCTTGGGTTCACTATGACTAAGTGGCCACCCTTATGCTTAGAAGCAAGTACAACTGGTGGTGCGTCGTCATCAGCACCACCTAAGACTCCTACGAATCCGTGCATGCAGACAAACCAACCAAAGGATGCACAGAAGGATGAGGAGCCAAACACTATAGTGGGGATAGTTGACCTGCGCAACGATGATGATGTGGAAGATAAGGATGGAGACAGTGTCGATGCACCTTAGACGCATCCAGACACGTGGTGAGGGACCAAGATAATGCTTTCCTGCAATTATGCATATCTCACACCATAGGCCTGATCCTAGATTTAATGGATTAGATTCTCCACTAGCCAAGTAATTAATGAACACAGGGAATTTTCCTTAAAATGGCCTTCAGCTTTACACTTTATACACCATAATTTTGTTCGACCTTCTGGTATAACTTCCTTACCTTTCTTCATATCTTGCAATTCCAAGGTCAGATGTGTTAACTGAGTCTGAATCTGTTTTACTCCTGCATGAGTATCTCCCACCGGAGAAGCTTCCAACTTCATTGCAATTTCTATAGCTTCAGCTTGAGTTACTATTTTCTGTTGTGTTAAGGGTAACTTGATATGTGGCAATAGTGCAGCTATAAACCACTCCTTATGCTACTCTTCGGGAATGCTAAATCTCACTTGTCCCATTAACATCTTGAATCTTTGATCCAACTCCCAAATTGATTCATTTGGCATATATTTTATCTCCTTCAGTTCAGCAATACACTGCAACTACGATTTTGGCTTCTTAATTTCTAAGGTGAGTGCTTTCTTTGTATCATCAAGAAAAACATCCTGATAAGTCATAGAATACATTATGTACAATTTTAGCACTATTTCCCGTAGCACGGTGAAAATCTACTCCTTATTTACACATTCTTCAGTAATTTAGGCTTGCTTTCCATACTGCTTCAGCTACAAACCAAAATTTCTTAGGATCCTCTAATCTAAGTCCTCTAAATATAGGTAGCTTGATATCATCGGTCATGTTTCTTCGCGAGGGGTTAGGGGGAGGGGGTGTAGGGGAATTATAGGGAGAGGGATGGGGAGTAAGGGGAGTAGAAAGATGGGGAACCCATAGGTGCCTTGATTATTCCTAAATCATAGCCGCTACACACCTTTAGGAGTTGCAGGGTTACTTCTTTCTTCTTCTCTTTCAAATTCAAGCAACAAGGGGCTATTATCAGTCTCAATATAGTTCTCGCAATACACTCTGTATCGCTTTCCACTTTGCATAGATTCACCTCCAGACTTAAGCCCAAAAATTAATCTGACCGCATTCGTAGTACACTCTTTTCACATAAAAGCATTTTAATCCAGAACTTCAAATAATTTATATACTAATTACCTTGTGGACCCTTGAAAAATCTTCACTCAGCTTCGTTGTAAGATACAAATGTTTCTATGGTGAACTTAGTGTTAAATCCTCCTAGGATACTATTGATCCAAAAATCAATAGCTCTTGAGATGTTTTTTCTGCTATCCTTGATTCGTTGTACCAATTCATGGCTCCATGGTGTAGGCTTGTCATTTTTAAATAAATTCTTGTTCTCAGTCAACCTCGATGTTGGGAAAGGGTCCCCTCAGGTCAAGTTTTGGGTATAATTTTGATTAAATTTTATCAATACGCGATACAGGCAGAAGTCAAGAGGCTTTGAGGTGGATCAAAGCTCCTTAGTGATTGTAATGGGTGAAAAGGGAAACCATGAGTATCAAACCATGGTTTGAGGCCATGGTATGTGTGTTTCTGAGTCATATAAATATGTAAGAAGTTTATTTTAGTAAGGACAATAAAGTCATATATGGTATGTTTTATTATGATTAATGTTTTGATCTAATTTTTGGGTAAGTGTGTTTATAAAAGCTCCTGTCGGTTGTGTCTGTGGAGACCTAGTCCTCAGCTATGTGTAAGGACCCTCTTGTTGTGTGCGTAGGCAGAAAGGATTGTACTAAATTGAAGATCTATTAATAAAGAATAAGATTTGGCGAACGCTGTTTTATTGTGATTTATATGTTTATGCATGAATATGTTGGTTTAATTATCTATTGATTATTGAAAATTATAGATTTTATTCTGTTTGAATGCGATTTTATCTAATTTAAATATATGTGAAAGATCTTTGTGTTCGCGTGAGGATTTCATCTGTGTCAAGGTTTTTTACAGAAGAAATATCTATGTGATGGTGCAAGTGTTATTTACACTCTAATAAGCATTGTATCTGATAGTTAGGGTTAAGGACCACATCATATGCTCCCTTGAGGTGCAGAAACCTGGTTCCAGCACCCCCCCATACTGCTTCAGGTGAGACTTTGGTCTGTGCAAGCAGATCACTGCTGAAAGGGCCAGTAGTTAGAGGGTTTTATTGGTTTTGTAGAACACTTTGAACCTAGGTCATGAACCCTCAAGCCAACACTCAACAAACATTCATGTAGCCTATTATAAAACATCACAAAGAAAATCTCGTGCTACTTTGTGAAAATATACCTCTGCAACCAGGCTTCAATCGTTAATCGTGGATTTCTGTTTTCCTGAGCTGTGAACTCTTTTTCTTTTAGATCTACCCAATATTGTATTTCCTCATTAGGGGAATTTTGAGGTTTAGAATGTTCCTTGTAAGGAAATTATAAAATAATAATGGAAATAATAAAATAAGATTAGATTACATCATCAAATTTTGGAGGGAAAAAACAAAAACTACTTTTTGAACTCGTATTTTAAACTTATCTCCCTACGATTTTACTCAAATTTTGAGCAGGAACACTCCTTGGATGTAGAATTTGATTCCTCATCCAAGGAGTACCCATGTTGCATACTTTTGATGGACCCTGCTACACGAAAAATGAGAAATACATGAAAAACGTGATTGCAATCACGCTTTTTAATGTATTTCTCATTTTTCTTGTTGCAGAGCCCATTGAAAGTATGCAACATACTCCTTGGATGAGTAATTAAATTTTGAATCCAACCACTATTCCTGCTCGAAATTTGAGTAAAATATTAGGGAGATAAGTTTAAAATACGAGTTGAAAAAATAGTTTTACTATTTTATTATTTTGTTATAATTTTACCTTTTTACCCCAAAACTGGTGAATCATACCCCATGGTTGACATTAGCATCTTCAATCCTATTAGTTCTTACAAATTTTATTTTAGTTGTACATTTTTCTTAGGAGGCCCATTTTAGTCCTTAAAAGTTCTCTAATGTTCTTTGATGGATGCCACATCCACATATCCCTCAAATAGATCCTGATCCTAGCAAAAGAACCATTTGTTAGCTCGTTTTGGCTTGAACCGGTTTCAACTTGTACTTCACACCAACAAAACCCTAGAGACTGGCCCTTTCGGCAATGATCTGCAAGAATATCACAATCTCACCCAAGGTGGCTATGGGAAGTTGCAGAACTAGGTTTTCGCAACCTTGAGGGACTGTGCAAGGTGGCTTTACTTCACTTTTTTTTTATTAATAAATCTCTTAATTGATACATCACTAATGTGTGGTTATAGCTTAACTAACTACTTCGCATCATTCAGATAAACATAAACACATTTCAACATAAGATAAATTGTGCTATCATTACTTCGCATAAATAGATAAAAAGAAAACACAACACATGTAAACACAGAATATGCCAATAAATTATTCTTCTTTATTAAGATGGATATGTTCAATGCATACAACTTCTTTGACCTACGCACACAGCTACAAGTGGTCTGTGCACAAAGCTGCAAACTCTTCCAAGGTCTCTATGTGCTCAGTTGCGTAGCATTCCACCGAGGCCCAAAAACAGACTAAATATAGATAACCCAAGTGTGTGTTCTCATCAAATATCATAACATGACTTCAACAAAGCCTTATATCGCTTTATATAGCTTTACATAAATACAAAACCATGGTCCACATACCATGGGCTCTCACAAAACAACTAGCTAAAGCCCGAAACCTGTTGAAATTTGCAACAAGAAATAGTGAAATTGGCATCCAAAAAAAACATCCAAAAAATAGCACCCATAAATGGCTACCATGGAGGCTTTTGATTTAATTATTTCAAATATAAACTAGAATAAATGTGTGTCAAATTTATTTATCCCTTAAATAAATTGGACAATAAATTGTAATGTTATCTCATAATCACTTGTAATAGTTAAGTGAGTATGATAGACTCAGTTAACTCATGAAATTCGAGTTGAGGGTGGTAGGTGAGGCATGTATAGTGATTCTATTTGTTTTGGTGTCCAAGTTGTAGTTAGTGTATTATTTTAATGCATGAGAAATCAGTTAACTCAATTAAGTGAGTTAAAATCAGTTTAACTAGTTATAACTGATTGTTGCACTAGTGAGAGATCAAGTGAATTAAATCATATTTAATTCAGATGCAGTGATTTTTCAAGTGACTGATGATTCACTATTAATAGTTGCATGCATGTAATTTCTAATGAAGACCCAATTGAGACAAAGGTTAAAGGGAAGTTATCTATCAGTTGTATTTATAGAAAATTGTCTGGGCGCAATTATATACACCATAGGATGCCCATGATGTATTGCACAGTCAAGGAAGGATAATTATCCTATTTAATAGGGATTAATTGCCTAGGGATTGTGTGAGAAAGGCAGGCTGAGAAGGGGCTGAGAATTGACTAAGTACTAGCCCAATTTTGTCTAGATCAGTGTGAGACAGTCAGGATAGTGCAGCAGACTCTTGTGAGAAGAGTGCATTGTATTGTTTCATTATTCCTTGGTTCATTATACAATAGAGATAGGGGTGTTTTGAGCAACAATATTTCCCCAAGAAAAATATCTGTGTTGTGGATTGATTTGCTTCTATCGTTTACTCGGCGTGATTGTGCGATCGTGTTTAATTTCCACAGAATTAATTGTAGAAAGATTTAGTATCCTGCTCTAGTACATTGCATGATCATATTGAATCCATTGGTATATATAGTATTGTTTATATAATTTATACATGGTATTAGAGTAGGAATTGTTTGGGCGGTGATTTTGCAGGTAATATCTGAAAATTTTGATGCAAAATTTTCAAAATAAAATAGAATATTTTGATTCTTTGCGAAAAAATACCCAAACTGAAAAAAAACAATTAGTTGAATCAGAGCTCGGATGAGGGAGATATCGTCGATTTAAAATCAACTCTTTTTTTAGAAAATTTTGCGATGGTAGGACCATTACAATGTGAGCGAGTTAGAAAAGGAAAGAAAGCCAAGGGAAATAAATCCCAAGGCAAAGAGGGCAAGAGAGAATTTTCCAAGATCAGATGTTTTCATTGTCACGAGCATAGACACTATGCTTCAAATTGTCCACAGAAGAAGGAAAGAAATAAGGAGCCTGCAGTTGCAGGGGGTGAAGCAGTGGCTTCATAGTTCAAGCTTGATTTTAATCTCATTGCATGCATGGACATCATTGTAATGGGATGCATGTGCTATTTAGACAATTGTGCCTCGTTCCATATGACGGGGGATAGAGATATCTTCAGTGACTTGGAGGAGAAGGACCTCCAACATAACATAGATTTTGGAGATGACGAGAGGTATTGTGCTACCAGCATAGGTACAGTGACCTTTGAGAGGCAGAATGGTTCCCATATCAAACTAGCAGATGTTTTGTATGTTCTAGGCCTAAAGAATAATCTTGTCTCTATATCCATATTGGAAGACCGTGGTTATGAAGTGATGTTTACAAAAGGAAAAGTTCTTTTTAAACACATAGCCATGGGATAGGTGAAGTAGATCGGTTCCAGAGTCAAGAAACTGTATGCTCTCGAGGCTGAGGATTCATTCAAGGCTTTGAGGAGCAAAGCAGTGGTTAGCGACTTAGTGTTTGAGAGGGAGAAATTATCTCTCAACATGCAACCTCAGAAGCAGTCTCAAGAGGTTGTGGAGCAGCCACAATTGGATAAGTAGAGAGGAGATCGAGTGGAAGATTCCACTCAAGAAGAGACCTCTAGGAGGGGGAAATTTCGAGCCAGAAGGGCAGAGAGAGTACATGCAGCTATACCTCCAGGTGTGAGGTGGAGCGACGTGCAAAATTAATCACAAGAAGAAATTTGGGCAGGATTCAGTGAGATGGTGTGTCTCATGGATTGAACCTGGCTACGGGGAGCCCACAGTACAATAGTAGCAGGAAGGATCGGTTAGATTGATGTAGTCATATGTCAGGAACACAAAAATTAGAGTGACAGGTATTGGATACTGCAACACATATCAGAGTTGGCAGCAGTACAGAGTGCATGGATGTAGATGTCAGCAGTGCAGAGAGTCTAGTAGACATGTGCAGTAGGATCCAATAGTCAAAAGTCTCTGATGACAGATGCATTATATTGATTCAGTTGTTTAGATGCTATTCAGTTTCAGGAGAGTTCCATGTGCGAACAACACTAGAGAAGTGTTGCATGCAAAAACATTCCAAAGGTACCATATTGGGACAGATTGATTCCTTTCTTATTGAGAGGGAGTGTTGAAATTTGCAACAAGAAACAATGAATTTGGCATCCATAAACAACATCCATGGGGGATTTTTATTGAATTATTTCTTAATTAATTAGAATTAATGTGTGTCAAATTTATTTATCCCTTAAATAAACTGGATAATAAATTGTAATCTTATCTCATAATCACTTGTAATAGTTAACTGAGTTTGATAGACTCAATTATCTCATGAAATTCGAGTTGAGGATGGTTGGTGAGGCATGTAGAGTGATTATATCTGTTTTAGAGTCCAAGTTTCAGTTAATGTATTAGTTTAATGCATGAGAAATCAGTTAACTCAATTAAGTGAGTTAAAATTAGTTTAACTAGTTGTAACTGATTGTAACTGATTGTTGCACTAGTGAGAGGTCAAGTGAATTAAATCAGATTTAATTCACATGCATTGATCTATCAAGTGACTGATGATTTACTATTAATAGTTGCATGCATTTCAGTTCTGATGAAGACCCAGTTGAGACAAAGGTTAAAGGGAAGTTATCTATCAGCTGTATTTATAGCAAATTGCCCGGGCGCAATTATATACACCATAGGATGCCCATGACGTATTGTGCAGTCAAGGAAGGCTAATTATCATATTAAATAGGGATTAATTTCCTAGGGATTGCGTGAGCAAGGAAGGTTGAGAAGAGGCTAAGAATTGGCTAACTATTAGCCCAATTTTGTCCAGATCAATGTGAGAGAGTCAAGATAGTGCAATAGACTCTTGTGAGAAGAGTGCATTGTATTGTTTCATGATTCCTTGGTTCATTATAAAATAGAGATAAAGGGTTTTGAGCAGCAAGCTTTCCCCAAGAAAAATATCTGTGTTGTGGATTGATTTGCTTCTTTCTTTTACTTGGTGTGATTGTGCGATCACGTTTAATTTCAGCAGAATTAATTATAGAAGGATTAAATATATTTCTCTAGTAATTTGCATGATTAGATTCAATCCATTGGTATATACATATTTTTTGTATAATTTCTGCAAAACCTGTTATAAAATGAGGGGCTTCGACCCAGCCTGAAGCCCCTAAACACTGCATAGTAGATTTGACTTCGCAGTACCGCACACTCTGCTCCTCAAGATGAGGAGTCTTTGACCAAAAATAGACCAAGTTGGGTTGCAACCAACAAGACCCTTCTCAAATATATTATTGAATGCTCCAACTGTTCCATTTTCCTGCAGGTGATATGGACTACTCTTATGATGTTGGATCATAAAATTCCGCAGTAGTGATGTGACTGTTTCGTTGATGAAATTTCTTACTTGGTTACTTGTTAAGCTTCGAGGAAATACAAATCTTGTAACGATATTCTAAAAGATAAACCTGGATATTTACTTAGATGTACAATCCCTTACCAGTTCCGCTTCAACCCATCTTGTCAAGTATTTCATTGTGGTTATAATCTATCGTGCTTGGGAATGGCATGCAGGTGGTTTAATGGGGCCTATGAAAGCGATTTCCCACTTTTCAAATTATTTTAGCACCCATATTGGTTGTAGTGGAAACTCATCACGATGTGATGGTTTTCCAACCCTTTGGCATACATCAGATTCCTTGACATATTCCTTTGCATCTTTGTAGATAGTGGGCCACCATAAACCTGCCTGTAGAATTTTTCGTGTGGTAAATTTCCCTCCAACATGTCCCCCCACAACACTTGAGTGGAATTCCCATAATACCTCCTCCCTTTCATGGTCCAACACACACCTCCTCAATATGTGATCTATTCCCAACTTGTATGGCTGACCTGCAATTAATTGATAATTGGTTGCCTTAACGACCATATTCCTCTTCTATGTTGTTTTTTACACTTTCGGGAACTTTCGAGTAGCTAAGAACGCTATTATGTCATCCAAATAGTCTGGCACTACCTCTAATATGAATATTTCTACATCTGGTAGTTGATCATTGATAGAACCTTGACTTTCCCCTGACTCAAGTTGGGATAAGTGGTCAGGCCTGACATTTAGCCGGCCTAGCTTGACAATGACTTCTAATGTGAACTCTTGAAATAGTAGTAGCCATATACAAATTCTCCCCTCTAGCACATGATTTTTCACTAAGTAATTCAATGCATAGTGATCTATAAATAATTTGAAAGGCCCTCCCAAAAGATAGTGCTGAAACTTTTGAAGAGAATACACCATCGCTGTAATATTCCCAAATCGGAAAAGCAGGAATATAGTGAAAAATTTTGTAACAATGGTGTTAAACATCATATAAAAGCAAGAGGCCAATATGGATACCTTCTAATCATTAAAACAGCAGAAAAATATGCATAATAAATGGGCCATAAGATGTACAACAAGATAGAATAAACTTCCAATGGACAAAACCCTCAAAAGAGGTGTTGCTACTATATATCAAAATGCCGAAAGACTGCTACAGCATTGTTTGAAAAGGAACTTCTACAAAAAATGAAGATACAAAATAACATGGGTTGATATATGCCACAAAAGATAGATCTATTACAGATCTAGGCACTATACAACCTCCAATGAAGAACCCCTCAAGGGTCTTTAGCAAAACACCATGTACAAGATGGGAATCTAAGCCCTAGGGCTGAAGATCCACTGAAACATATAGATCTAGAAAGTGTGGCTGATCTGATATAAGAAATGATGTAGCCTCCTCCAATAGATCTCCTAGATGAAAGGTTGATCCATTCACTTGAAAATATCCTCTCCAAATGGTGTGCCAAAACCACCCTGCAACTCCTCCCTCACAATAACGCAGATCTGGAAAGAAACTGCGATGTAGGGGAAAATAAATATGTGGCCTAATGCCAAGAACTAAAAATATGCACAATGGCCTTCCTTACTATCCTCCCAATGGAATGGAACCCTTCCCCACTAAAAATAAGTACTAAAGTGACCCAAAGATGGTCTCCACTACTGCAACCTGCAAAACAACTCAACCCTCAATAGGATCTTTGTTGTTGATGTAAGATGAAGATTTGTCCAAATTCCTGATAGTGAAAGTGAAGTACAAGATTCCTCCAAGAGCTTCTCAATGGAAGAGGTGGGATTCCCAATCAGGAACACCCAATGCTAAACAGCCAAAGAAAGCTATATGTCTAAACAGACCATATATTCAGAAATATCATATACCAATACATAATGTATATGGTTTCCATCCTCTTCCTTTTATAAGATATGAGCTTCAAAAACCTAAGCCCCATTCATTTATGACCCTAATTCCATGCAAGGTGTCTCCATCTAAAACTACGATGTCCCTCATTGATTGCCACTCCTCCATGACAGCATTGTTGATTTGGTCAAGGTTGACCCAGTCAAGATGTTCCAACCCCTTTTCACACCTAAGGGTGCTTAACTAAGCTGCCAAGATATTTTCCTCTTACATTGGCATTGATTTATTCATTACTAAGGAGACTTATGGATCTCCATTGTCCTCTTATTCATAAAACAAGACAACAAAACAAAATTTAATATTCCAACTAGCTCATGGCTAATTGGGAATATTACAGTCCTCCCTTCCCAAATGTTGCTTGTCCTCAAGAAACTGACAAGGTGAGTGCTACAACTCATCTCCTCCATCATTGGGGACACCATCCTGTGATAAGCTTCCCTCATAAGCTAAGTGTCTCCCAATCTATCCCTCCATGAAATTCTCCTCCAAGGTTCTCATGAGATGAAAATGATTCATCCCACAAGGAAGCAATAGATCTGCTGAAACAAACATGGTTTGCCCAATGTTCTCCCTGAAACATGTAGCATAATGAAAATTGAGAATCTCTCTCCCATAGGGCACATACATTCCTCCCATCCTCCCTCCTATCATTCCCATAAAAAGAATAAGTACATCATCAATGTATGGGATCAAAATTAAGTACATGCAAATAGAAATATGTAAAGATGGAGGCAGGTCATAGTCCCACATGTGGAACCAACACAGCAAATATCTTGACTGCATCAGATAATGATATGATAAGTGGTTTCCCCACCACTTACTTGATGTCCAATTCTTCTCGCAATGGCTGAAAATGTGAGATATTTTTGGTGCCTTTGGAGTGCACCTAGAGTGATACAACATCTCCCTATATCTTCCAAGGGAGTGGCCATGTTCAGAAATGTTTATGGCCAAAAGTTGGCCATGAATTTTATAGGGAAGAATTCTCCTCCTTGGAGGTATGACCTACATATACATGGTAAGGGAATGCAAGTAATCATCAAATGAAACATTATGTACATAAGCATGTTCCTTACCAAAATTTCTACTCATACAAACGGAGTGGTCCATAGATAGATCCCCTCTCATTCCAAAAGAGGAAAGAGGTGGTTGTGATAACTCCTTCATTGAGTTATGTCTCTCTTCCAACTCCACACATTTCATGCATCTTTGAAAATGCTGATATAGTTCCTCTTCAAAGCCTTCCCAAGTGTAGCTCTCCATGATAGTGTTGTAGGCCCTCATGGAATAAATATGGCTGAAAAGGAATTCTTCAAGTGCTCTTTGTAGCAAATTCTCCTTGATCTTTGAGGCCCTAGATAATAATATTATACCATAATAATAGATGACTTCATATTGTATTGAATAGCCCTCTTCATGTAGCTGGCCATCAAGTATCATGCATGTAAAAAGATCATTGGAATGATCCACCAACAGTTGGGATTTCCAATATGGATCAATCTCCCATAGTGACAGCGCTGATGATCTATCACAAAGAACATCTGTCATATGGCTTCCCTTCTCCTTGACATATCCCATGCCAAATTTATATGTTGGAAGGTTGTTATCCTTCCCATGCTTCTCCTCCCACAGTGCAAAGTATGAAATGAGAGTGGGTAATGATAATGTTGGGAGAATTTCTCCCTCCTCCTTGAGTCTACCCAAGACTCTCAGCACTGTATCATGTCCTCACAGTGATCCCATTCCTTTGGGATCTATGAATGGTGCATCATGATGTGAGACATGCCTCATCATCTCTTGATTTGGTGGCCTCCTAGGTGGAATGCCTCCATGCAAAGAGAGATCAATATCAAGAGTAGACTGCATATATGAGTGGATTTTTTTGTCCTTGCTCTCACTACACAAATTATTCTGCCTCTTTTTTGCATCAACATTCTGAAATAGAAAGGGGTGTGTGCTCCTAATCATATGATGTTGGCCATCCTCCCTACCTTCTCCTTTCATCTGTAAGGTCTCACAATATAGCAATAATGGCACATGTTGTTCATGGATTGTGCCTTGATCTCCACATATGAGATCCTTTGGAACTTCTTGCAATTATACAAGAGCTACTCTCATTGGAGAAATTTCTCTATCTACCCTCCATGAGGTACTAAATCTGCTCCTAATGTGACAACATTATTATCTCCAGCCTTCTTTTCCTCTTCCTCGTGAATGGAGGTTGCCTCATCATCATTAAGAGGCTCTTTGTTTAGTTCCTCTTTTGAAAAATAGATCTCCATGTCTTCCCTTTGAGAAGAGAGCTCTTTATGAAGTGGGGATCTTGCCTCTAGCAAGGTATTATACAATTTTTTAACTCACTCAATAGAATTATGGAATGGAGTTGGGTTTATAGATCCTTCCAACTCATGCAAAGGTTTTGTTTGTTTAGGCTTGGCTAGCTCAACCAAGGATGTTTCAAAATGTTTTGCATCAAATATTTTCACTAACCTCCTAGTGAACTTTGCATAAGTAGATACATTTACATGATTCAAGGAACAAGTTTCAAAAAAATACCAATCATAAGCCTTACCTTCAAGATGCAGCGCTGCTACTCTAATGGCTTCATCTTGTGAAACTTGGTGCTATTTCAAATAGGTGTCTAGCTCCTTCACCCAAGCCCTAGCTATACATCTAGGTGACGCATAAAAAGTTGGTAGAAAGAATCTACCCAAAGCAAGTTGCTTGCACATTTTTCTTCTATCATGGTTGCTAGGTCTTCTATTCTCCTTGATCTTGCAAAACTCTTGGAAGTTTAGATGATCTTTGAACCTCTATGATTGAGATTCATATTCTTGAAGATAGTCACCAAGAGTCTCCTCCTTTGGCACATCTCCTTCCTCCATCTCTCTTGTTGTGAACATAAGCATGGTAGAGCGTTGTAGATCTGATTGTGTGGTTGAATGCTCACACCCATAATATGAAAATCTGGATCTTTCTCTATGCACAAGCTCTTTTGGAGAATTTCTACATCTCTCCATCCTTGTTTCTATGATGTCTTTGTTAATGCCCTGAATAGTTTGGAAAAGAAGTCTTGAGAACTCCTTCCTTTTCATTCCTCCTAAAAAAGGGGTTTTACCCTTATCTTCTTCTTCATCTGTATAATCATACTTCCGATGTCTTATTTTTAGATATCTCTTCTTTCTATCAGTGAGAGGATCAAATTTTTCATATGACATATTGGCTTTTCAAGATGCACAGATTGTGCCAAGATTATGCTCTGATACCACTGTAATATTCCCAAATGGGAAAAGCAGGGATATAGCGCAAAATGTAGTAAAAATAGTGTTAAACATCATATAAAAGCAAGAGGCCAGTATGGATTCCTTCTAATCATTGAAACAGTAGCAAAATATGCATAATAAATGGGTCATAAGATGCACAACAAGATAGAATAAGCCTCCAATGGACAAAACCCTCAAAAGAGGTGCTGCTACTATATATCAAAATGCCGGAAGACTGCTACAGAATTGTTTAAAAAGGCACTGCTACAAAAAATGAAGATAAAAAATAACATGGGCTGATATATTCCACAAAAGATAGATCTATTACAGATCTAGGCACTATACAACCTCCAATGAAGAACCCCTTAAGGGTTTTCAGCAAAACACCATGTACAAGATGGGAATCTAAGCCCTAGGGCTGAAGATCCATTGCAACATATAGATATGGAAAGTGTGACTGATCTGATATAAGAAATAATTCATCCTCCTCCAATATATCTCCTAGATGAAAGGTTGATCCCTTCACTAGAAAATATCCTCTCCAAATGGTGTGCCAAAACCACCCTGCAACTCCTCCCTCAAAATGACGCAAATTTGGAAAGAAACTGTGTTGTAGGGGCAAATAAATATGTGGCCTGATGCCAAGATCTGAAAATATGCACAAGGGCCTTCCTTAGTGTCCTCTCAATGGAAAGGAACCCTTCCCCATTGAAACTAAGTACTGAAGTGACCCAAAGATGGTCTCCACTGCTGCAACTTACAAAAAAACTCAACCCTCAATAGGATCTGTGTTGTAGATGTAAGATGAAGCTTTGGCCAAATTATTGATAATGGAAGTGAAGTACAAGACTCCTCTAAGAGCTTCTCAATGGAAGAGGTGGGATTCCCGATCAGGAACACCCAGTGCTAAACAACATTTTCAATCTCCGCTAAACAGCCAAAGAAAGCTATATGTCTAAACAAACCATATATTCAGAAATATCATATACCAATACATAAGAATATGGATGCCATCATCTTCCTTTTATAAGATATGAGCTTCCAAACCCTAATCCCCATTCATTTATGACCCTACTTCCATGCAAGGTGTCTCCATCTAAAAATGTGTTGTCCCTCATTGATTGCCACTCCTCCATGATAGTGTTGTTGATTTGGTAAAGGTTGACCCAGTCAAGATGTTCCATCCCCTTTTCACACCTAAGGGTGCTTAATTAAGCTTCCAAGATGTTTTCCTTTTACATTGGCATTGATTTATTCATTATTAAGGAGACTTATGGACCTCCATTGTCCTCTTATTCATAAAACAAGACAACAAAACAAAATTTAACATTCCAACTAGCCCATGGCTAATTGGGAATATTACAATCGCAAGGGCCTACCGTTCTATTATTTTGTAAATATTTTCTGTTGTCGACAATTCCTACTAGTGAAGTAGATTGGGTAGTCAAGGTTTCCTTCACCTGGCTGAGCCAACACAGCCCCCAATGTGATCCATGATGCATCAATGTGTGCATGAAATTTTTTGTTCCAATCGGGATAAATCAATATTGGTGCACTGGAAAAAATCTCCTTTAATATGTTTAATGTTGCATTACATTCCTCAGTCCATATGAACTGTTATGTCTTCTTGATTAAATTTTCCAATGGAGCCGTAATGAGAGAGTAGCTATGGATAAACTTTTGAAAGTAACCAATATGCCCAAACGTGGATTTGACCTGCTTGAAATTTCGTGGTGGGTCCATATTTACAATTTATGAAACCTTGGCAAGTTCCACACACACCCTCACTTTACATACAATATGGCCCAGTAATGTTCCAAAAGGAACAACAAAGATACACTTTTTCACCTTAAGCAATATTTGCAGTTGTCTACACCAGTCGAACATTAATCGAAGTAGGCTGGAGTGCTTCTTTAGCAGGTTGTACACCGTCCAATATTCCATGTAGACATCAAGAAATATGTTGAAATAATATATTAATGTTTCTATTACGATCGAAGAGAAGACCGTTAGTGCATTATTGAGCCCAAAAGGCATCACATGATATGCATATGACCCCAACTCCGTAGTGAAAGTAGTTTTCTTCTTATCTTCCCCTGCAATTATGACTTGATGATATCCTGAGAATCCATCTGTGAATGAGTAAGATTCATTTCCAGCTACATTATCTAAGACTTCATCATTGAAGGGTGTGGGAAAGGGATCATGTACGTAAGCATTTTTCAAATTGCAATAATGTACACAAACCCTGATCTCTGTTGCATCCTTCTTATTTTGTATCATTATTGGGCTAACCCAATCAGATTCATCAACCAAGAATATCAGTCCTACATCTAACATCTTGTCTATTTCTTTCTTCACTCTAGGATTCAGTCTATAGGGTCAGTTCTTCCGACTGGTTTTGTGTCTCCTATGTCCCCTTTGATTCCTTTTAATTCCGCAAAAAATGATGAAAATAGGTCTCCATATTCTCTTAACAGATCAAATACCTATTTTGTGGTTTGGTTGTCCCAATAGTATCTAATAGATGCTAGCTTTGGATTTTATTTATTTCCTATATTGTGCTTCTTCACCTTTAGTGGCAGCAAGTGAGGTCCTCGTTCTGCTTCTTTTTCATTAAAAGATAGATGCCTCAAGTCTTCTAAATCATCTTCATATGGCTCTTGATCTACCTTTTCGCAAGCTACTTCTTATTTATAATTTGACTCAAAGATATGCTTTAGGGTGGTATGGGATATGATTCCTTTTATTAACTATCCTGTTGTAAGTAAAATTCTTTTAACAACTTGCAGTGCATCTGTAATTATTTGGTCAGTATCTTTAAAAGAGAAACTACTAAAAAATCGGCTCGTTAGACAATCCCAATCTGAATTTTGTCTCCTCCTTTCTTTTGTAACATACCATGCTTGGGGAAATGTTCCTAGGGTATGCACAAAGTCATGCACCCACAATTCCCTTGGGCAACCTTCAATATCCCACCACTCTTCACAATCCTTTACATGTTGTGGGAAATATAAATCACCTTTATACTTTATATATGGCTATGGATCCCTAGATTTTTGGAATCTAGCCCTCAATGTTGTTGAAATTTCATCCCACTTCTTAAGGTTGTTGCGATGGGTTCCCCACCACCGGGTTGATTTTTCTTGTAAGGCCACATTCATTAGTGGTACTTTATGCTCCTCGGGAACAATTTCATCAACCTTATTAATAAGAATATTGACTGAGTCCATATTAGTGAAATTATGATATCCTCTTACCTTTGTTCCATTCCAGTTAACTCCTCGGATTGTTGCACATCGTCGGTTATTGATTTTGTATCCTCATTCTTTCCAATCATCCCAATCAACCTCTCATCCAATTTTTGAACTTTGAACATTTCGCCAGCTAATTGACCCTTTTGTTGTTGGGTTGATATAATCTTCCCTCTTTCCCATTGTTAATTGGTACAACTAGTCTAGTAGTCTAGGCTCTTCCCTATCATCAGTTGGTTCGATGAATCTTGGCCCTTGATATGGATCTAAGAGCTGGATTACTCTGACCTCTTCTACTTCAAAAATTATCAACTCTTTTTTCAAGCCGATCTCTACATAGTTCTCGAATTCCCATTCTATCCCAAGAAGTGTTGGGTAAGGATCCTTATCTCCCATTATATCTATTACTTCAAAGTCCGCATAGGTCTTGAACCCCGCAATATCAACTTCTACATCTTCTAACCTCCCAATTGGTATTATGTAGTACTGATTTTCCATGCGCAATTGAATTGGAGAGAATGCTAGCTTGGGTCTATCCAAGGCTTCCCATGTATTTCTTGGTAGGATATTAACATCTGAGCCCAGGTTTAGCATGGTATCCTTTATTTGGAAACCCGCAATATGGGCATCAATATTGAACTCCTTCCCTATTTACCTTTTATTCCTTCGAATTCTTCTTGAGTGTCTCTCTAGTAACTTTGCAGAGATGGTGCTATTATTATTTTTCCTTCCAATGATGGTTAACTTCAAATTCTCCTACAACTTCCCAAGCCTCTTGTTATCATTCACAATATTTAAAAGAAATTTTAACCATTCTTCTTTATGTTTTGATGGATATGGGACCTTTTCTTTCCCAACCATTGGTTGTACTTCCTGCGATTATTTTCTTGGATTTAACTTAATTAATGTTTCCACTGCTTATTTGTAGTATTTTTTTTGTTGTTCTAGATTATATGAGCACTTTAGCGAGGATGGTATTATAATTTTTGGTTTCTCTACATTTCCCACATAATATCTGGTCTTATTTCCTCCCTGAATTTCTATAGCCACAATTAGAAGAGGGACGTCTCTTGTATTATTGGTTCTACATTAATTAAATTTGTTACCCTCTATCTAGTGCGCTCTTCCCACCTCTTAATCAATTCCAAGCAATCTTTTGTAGCATGTGTTTTGACCCTGCATTGAGAACACCATGGGCTTATAGGTAGTGAACACTCTCTCACAATATGACCCTCCTGGTCACAGTTGTAACATCGCATGGGACCCTGTCCTACCCCCCCTTGTTCCTCCTCTTCCACTTCCTCGAGGAGTTTTATTGACCCGATATGTTTTTTTTTCTAGCCGGTCAGTTAATGCATCCAACGCCCTACATTGGTTTGTGTGATGAGTTGGCGAGGCACAAAATTCACGATAAGTGTTGTTAGGGACATTTTAATATTTATACAAAATCGGGTAGAGGCGTGGAAGATGTCCATATGATTTACATATCTCGCAGTATTTAATTGGTCATGGATTCTATTTATTTGGAAACTCATGGAATTGTGTTTGGCCTTGATATATACCTTGCGTTTATTTTTTCGCAGCTCTCGCAGTAGGAGGAATTCTTGAGGGCCCCCTTGGTCCAAATACACCTCCCGGGCCACACAATCTTGGGCACTCTATGATTAGGTGTCCTTCAACTAAGAAATGTGTACACCATATGTTTGTTCTTGTTGGTCGTACTGGATGCATGTATTTTAACTTCTTTGTCAAACTTACGATTTGATGTTGCAAGCCCAATATATAAGGATCTTGGATTATTGTTCCACCCCGATATTCATGAGGATATCCCACCATGGATTCAATCCTTGTTGCTTGTTCCAAAGCATCATGAAATGTGTCAATCCTTTGTTGGGTCAGTGATTTCTGTGTAAGAGGCAAACATGCTTTAATAAACCAGTCTCATTGATGGTATGGGTCTATGGGATAACTCAGTTTTCCAATTGCATCTTTATATATTTGCATCAAGTCCTAATTTTTTTCTCCTCCTCGTTGTTTAATTTCCCATAGTTCATACAATCCTTGTTGATTCATCTAAGGAAGTTTGAATTTCTGCACAAATTCTCTTTTGACATCATCTACTACAGGATTCTGATGTAGCCTTGACCATTTGATGAACCACCTCAAGGCTCTCTCCCTAAGAGTGGTTTGAAACAATCAGTTTGGCAACATATGGCATTTTGTTTGCCCTCCATATGGCTTCGCAAAAATACCAATTCTTCTCCACGACATCATTCCCTTTCTTAGAGAATTCCAGGTATCGTGTGAATGACCCCACCATATCTAACTATGCTCGACGAAGAAGTGAAAATCCTTTTGATCCAATTTGTGATGATCCTTGTGGGATATTTGTAGTATTACCACTCCTACTAGTGCTAGCTTGATATGTAGTTTTCACACCATGAAATTTAATAACTTTAACTAAATTTGACAAAAATTCATCAAGATTGACATGGGGAGATTGTATTGCCTTTTAGATTCAACGCCTCTTTTTCCGCAAATATTATTTTCATCATGACATGCATGTCACCATCTAAATCATCTTTTGAGCTTGCACCTTCTATTTTGTCTAACATCTCTCCTTTTGTGGATCAGGATCGTCTCCTATTATCTTCTCTATTCTTAACGCTTACAACAGACCCTTCTTTCCCTGTCGGTCCCAATTATATTCTTCTTCTATTGAACTTCACAACACCTCTCCTGCTTGGTGCACATCATTCTTTTTCCTATTGATCTCCCACATTTCCCTTTCCCATCATTTCTCCGCTATTTGTGCTCTTCGATGCACCCTTAGATATATAGATTTCTTGAAGTCATCTACATCCATTTCATTGATCCCTTCATATCTCCCCATTCTGTAGCATCCCAAACTTTAGGTCCTGCCCCCAGTATTGGGTCAGGCTTCCATGCTTGTATTTTGGAATTACAGCAAACCTTATTCCACTATTAGAACTTTAATCCATAGAAGGATTTCCTTTAGCAGCTTCCCCCACAACCCTGATCTGAATATATCCTCCGCTTTAGAAAAATATTGGTGGCTTTCTATAGCAAACTCAATAATATACCCTTCTAGTGTAGTTTGTACCCAGAATTTTATAGCTCAAGTTAGATTGGTGTTCAACCGATGTAGTGCCAATATATTTGGTTGTGTCTAGGTACAACGAGATCTGCTTTTCTCACTTTATTTTACTTTTATCTGCAGCCTCCGCAACCAGTTATAAATATCTTCAGGAAAATTACCCCAAAAGATATCATATTGATCACAAGTTGAATCTGATTAGAGGATTTGATCCTTCAACTTTCCTTCTTTTTGTCGTTGGAGATGGGCTTGTTGTGAGATGAATTGATCTACATTTTCATCCCACCAAATTCGTAATTATTTATTATAAATCATTGATACCATATTCTAACCCCCTTTTATATTTCAAGTCTCGACAACGAAACCATTTTTGGGCTAAAAATAATGACCAGGTAAATTATACCCAGGTTCAGGCACAGGGGCCAAAAAGGCTCCACTGTAGTCTAAAACAACGCCAACATTTTCACCTTACCCAAAATTGAGTAAGGAGTCTCACCTGAGGTGTGATGCAACCTTAGATAAATGAGAGAGTTGGGAATTGGATATCATAAGATCAACTATCAATAATTACTCCCTTAGAAAATTTTTATCATAACCAAGAAACCATTCCACAAGAGCTAAACATATCATCAAGTAAAGAGGACTGAAAGATACATAATAAAAAGTTTTAACTACTGAGTATTTAGATAACCATAAAAATCCAGAGCACACACATGAGATATGGACCACAAAACATATCTTTATATTGGCTTCATCAGAATACATTACATTCATCACATGGGTGTCTTTTAGAGAGAGACTTCGATACTAAACAAAACAGACTTACAAGATAACCACATCACAATGTGGTTCTCCTCCTTACACCACTGATGTCCTCTTGTTTTCCTTCCTATATTTCTTTCCTTATCCCGCCTTGCCCAACTAAACTACTAGTCTCTCCTCTTTCTTCGCTCAGCTGCCTCCATTGCTTGGTTGTTTCTGATTTTTCCATCTTTCTTTCCACAACTCGTAATTCTCTCTAGCTCACTCCCCTCTTTTCTGCAACTCCGCAACGATTTTCCAGCAACCCGCTATCACTCCATTTGTTCCAAAACTGCCTTTTTCTTTTCAAAAACGAAGGCCCCAACATTTCCTTGAATATATTTTTCACCCTTTGTATCTTGTTGGTTATGTTATACATGATTCCCCTTTATTGTCTTTCAAAATAGTTTCCTTCTCTATATCCTTCTACTGAAAATGAAATAATATTTCAATTACATGAGACAAAATTGCCTCATCTTCTCTCAGCTCATCTTCTTTTGAATAATATTGTTGTTATAGATTTACATATTTACAAAAATCATTTTCAAAAATATTAGATTCCTCGTGCATCTCTTTCTCTTCACGTTTCTTGTCTGAAATCGCTTTGCATTCCTCCTAAATCTTCGAATTGACTAGCCACTCCTCTAGCATCCTCAATTCTACATTCAAATATGAATTTCCAAGGTTGTCATCCCTCATTTCACATGCTGGAATTTTCTTATTTTTGTCATCATCCCCTTGTTTTTAATTAAATAAAATTTCATTCTCAATTTCTCTCAACGACCTCCCCAATAATTTGATTTCCTTATCAAATTCCATCAACATTGTATCTAAATGCTACTCTTCATCACCTCAATCCTTCTTTTGGTTTTATTCATCCAACATGTCCTTGTTCACTGCAACGACATGTTCTTACAACTATTCTCCCATATATGCATTTTTCCATTGTGTATGATTTCCACAAAGCAAATTTTTCTCTCCCTTTTTAGCAATAGAACTATGATTTTGTTCTTCCTCTATCCTTATGAAAGTATTTAGAAATTTTCCTTCATATTTGATATATTTAAAACTTGCATTCATACACAAATCATTAGTTTTAAAAATATAAGGTTATTTATCCGCATTTGATGTCTTTGATATTAGATCTTAATGTTGATCTGAAATTTTAAAGCAATCCAAACGTCTCTAATCTACATCATCATCATTATATCTAAGGATTTCTCCTTGTTCAGGTTCACAATCATGAAATTCTTACTCCTCATACTCAACTACTCTAAGTTCTTCTTCTTCGTCAACTTTCTCGCAAAAAAAATATGAATAGGCCATGTAACTTGCTTCTTCATTCTCCATCCACATCTTTGGTCATTTTCACTTTCTTATAGAAACATCATTATTATACTGATTTGTTCCTTCATCTCAACCATTTCTCTCTAAAATTCTTCATGACTCATCCTTTTCACGCCTATGCCATTTTCTTTTGCATTCTCCTCCTTTTGGTTGTGACTTACACTTGAACCCTTGTTATGACTATCAAGAGTCATATTCACTCTTACTCTATGAATTTTTCTCATCCACTTGTGAGCTACACTAAGCCTCTACAAAAAAAATTATATTCACCTCACTACATGTACCTCACCATGATTCATTCCTCTAAACATGGCCTTTTGGTAACATTGTTTCTCTCCTTTGGAACATTTTGAGCTTCCTTTTCTCTTCTAGGCTTCTGCACTCTACTCACTCTCAAGAGCTTCACCTATTCTTCCCTTTGGAAAACTCTACCCAAGTTTTTCTCCTCTATGTTCTGCAATCTATGTTATAAGGGTTGCCACAAATATCCTTCTATGTTCACTATTACCTGCACGAAAAATACTTTTTCCAACTATCAACTACAAATCATAAATACCATTCTTTGCCTGTCAAATCTCATCAAATATGTTTCTCCAAGAATTCTAGTCCTTGATTCATGCTACTACAAGATTACTTCCGCTACTAGTATTCTTAGGTCATCTCAAGTTACTATTAAAAATTCTCCCCAGCTCTACCCCTTGGATAGACTTTTCTTCTCTTTCACATGAGATCCTTTGTTCTCTCCCTTCTTATCCAAATATTCATTCTACAAAAATGACTCCTTTCCCATCACCTATAAATATGTACTCAGATTTATTATAAAACAAAATAAATCCAACACTTTTTCTCTATGGTTTGCTTATCCCTTTCAATGTTTCAAACATATTGTTGATGTCTAATATATTATGCTAATATTTTGTATTGAATTATTCTTCAGAATTCCAAAATAAGTTGAATTAAGATCTTTGTAATATCCAAATGATTAGTTTTAATTTTCTTTGATATCACCTAATTCCAAATTCATCCACTTTCCTCACTTTAGTGTGGTGGCTGAGTTAGTTTGATTTAACACCCATGGATAGATCCCATATTTCCCCTTTAATCATGAATGTGGATCGGTTTTGAATCCAATCACACAATGTTGCTAGTGCTTTTCTCAGTTCTCATAAGAGTCGCAACCACAATGCACAATCCCACGTAAACCCCAAATTCAATAGCCCTTATCACTTGGTCTTTACTTAGATTTATCATGTACTAGAGAAATAGGACAAAGGGGTGAAGTGAAAAGGTGCTTAAGGCCTATCACCCTTGTGTGTTTCTTAATTAATGTTATAAAAAAAAGTACCAAACCATCTAACCTTAAACACTTATCTCACTTTACTCATGGCTTTGCATGCAACCAACACTAGTGACTGGGAAAAAAATCTCTTAGATATTAGGATCTTGATGTTATCCTTTGTATTGTCCTTTATTGCAACACTCTAACCCGATGGTATTTTCTTCGATACAATTTGAGGTGGTCCCCACCACCTTTACAAAACTTAACGATCTCCTTATTCCATTATTTCTTATTGACGAGGCCACCTCATTGCTCTTCGAAGCTCTTCAAACTATGTGCTTCCATGGTAGGGCAACAATGGTAGAGTGGTGGCAACAACATATGTAAAATTTTCTATCTGTCAGGCATGTTAATAGATAAGACCACTCACCGCCTGTTGGAAATCATAACTATTCTATGCTTTTTAGTGGTAGTAGAGGTAGAAAAAACTTCAAATGAGGGGAATATCTCCATCTCTCAGCCCCATCTGTTGATAGATTGGACTAATAAATCTTATATTGGCACTGAAAAAGGCATCGTCGGTGTCATGTCAATACCATCTTCTGCAACTAATAGGATGATAGACGTGAACTCTCTTGATGGATTATTTGATGTTCATTTGAATAGGGGTTTTCACTAATTTTCCACTTTATAATGATTTTGGCTTCTAATAAATGCCAAATCCCAATCTACTTTCTTCAACAAGGCTTACGACGTGAGTCTTAAATAAAATTGATACCAAATAAAAAATACTTATGCTATAGAATCGATATCATATCGAGACTACTCCTACAACAATAGCTCTTGGGACATCTTTATAATGATAATTTAATTCTTCAATCAATATTTGACTATGATAGTTCTGTCTCGCACATCCCTCTTGCCAGCAAGGGTTTGATTGTTTCCACACTTATTCATGAATTTACATCCATTCACAAATTTATCATTCATATTAACTTGAACACACAAATAGCAAGTACACATGATCAAATATATTTACACAAAATTCCTTTTCTCAAACTTATAAAACTTTGGCTTCATTATACTCATTTATGGGCTTTCTCTACCCTAGCCACACTATGCTTGCAGTTTTACAAATATTTTATATAAGCAAGTATGATAACACAATTGGTTTCAAGTCCTAAACTAGCTCCTATGATCTCTATTGACTCATCCCTAAATTCTCTTGGATCCTAAAAATCATCTAACTCCTCAAAAATTCTCTCCAAATAGTGCATTACATATTGATGAGGAATTTGTTCCTCTTTTTCTAAATAAATCTATATTTAGACTAGAAAATCAATCTCCTATCTTTAATTGCATTATTTCAATTAAGTTAAATTAATGGAACCCACTCCTTTTAGTAAATGTGACAAGTCCTTGTTGGGCCATACTATTGTTACCCTTTTCCATGCCCTATCCTATGTTTTTTTCTACAAACTATCCTACTTTACCTATTTTTGTACCCTAAAACCCCTCCATGTTAACTCAAATGTGTTAATTTACAATGGAGGTAAGAATCATTAATTAAGGTTGTTTTCACATATCTTTGGTTTATTTAATTATGTCTTAAATGAATTTGTATTTCTTGACTCGTTAATTACTAATTCATAGATTGGATTCTTAAATAATAGGGATGAAGCTTTAGTACATGACATGTCATCAAGGACCCAGTACCAGTTCAAAGAATATATATCAAGCAACCATTTTTTACTCAATCCAATGCTTTATTCGGTACTCTACTCCATTCGACACTCTACTCTATTTGGTACTCTACTCCAGGATCGGTACCAATCAATTGTCAACATCCCAAAGATAGCTTCTCTTGTTAGTGAGCTTGGTGTCGATTATCTCAGTCTAAAGATAGCCTCACCAATTAAAAATTCAGATACAATGAGGGTGAAGTGATCCTGGGGGATTTAGCTTAGCTTAATTTAATCTAGATCACATATATATTTACTTTTCTGGGTCATATTGTTGTAACTATCTTTCCAAGCCTGAAATCTTTAAAGAGGCCTAGTGTTTGTATGAGAAGTTACGCATATTTACACAGAGTGAATCAAATAATGAGAGGATTGATATTAAACACCATTTGACTCTGTTATGTTTTAAGTATTGAAACCTTTGGACTTACGTTTTATTGAAGTTTAATATAATCGTCTCGATTTTTATATATATTCATGGATTTATGTCTTTTTGATTCGTAGGTTATTGAGTTAAGTTAAACTTGTTCCAGGTCATGGCAAGGGCCCACCACATACCTCGGCCAAGTTTTGTACTAATTTTTGGTTAAGTAGAAGGCGTTTTTTGAATTTATGTAGCAGAATGCTTAACTTTTGTTTTTGTTTGTTGGTAATTCTGAGAATTTTTGTGCTTAGAATCGTACTTAGATTTCGTTTGAAAGTTCCTGTAGATATGGATGTTATGATAACAGGATAGATGTTTATTGAGTCTTTTGTGAGTTTATAAATCGTCTTCATAAATATTCTCTGCAAGTTATCGATCACTTTGGTTGATTTCGAGATCTTGTAATACACTTCAATTAGTACAAATTTCCAAAGATGAGCTCTTACAGTTTTAAATCAAATCCTTTGTTCTATATGGTATGATTTATTTATGCATGTATCTGTATGTTTTTGGAGAAAAACTTTGATATTTGGTTCAGGGATGGTGTGAAGGTTGATTAGGAACATTGTCTCATTTATTTCATCGAGAAACTATGTGTTAACTTTTGAGTACAACGATATGTTTTCATAGTTAATTTTGAGTTATATTTACTGATTCAAGGATCTGAGAGTTATTTTTTTTCTTGCTCAGGTAGTTAGGAGACTGGTGTTGTTTGAATACTTAGTTATTTTTGAATTGGTCATTTTCCATTACTCAGTTAATTTTGAATTAGAAAAGCTCTATGTTGTTTTCTCAAATCATTTGGTTGATTTCCATTGGATTTGTTAGCTAGGAAATAGTATGAATGATTTCTCAAGAACATTGTTGAGTTTATCTTTCGATTTGTAGCACCCTAGGGATTAGTTTGTATTAGTGATTTTTGAATAGAATGAATTGTTGAATATGATTTAGAACATAGTTTGTGGTGATTGTTAAGTTTGGCTTTTGAAATAATATTTAGTTAGTTGCAAAATAATAAATATGGTAATGTAAAATCCACATTTATAAGGAATGGACCTTCTCTAAATATTGTGTATTGTAGAAATTATACCAATGGATTCAATATGATCTTGTGATGTACTAAAATAAGATACTTAACACTTCTACAATATTTGCATAATATAAAACATGATCGCTCAATCACATGCAAGTAAGAGAAAGAAGTAAATCAATCGCACAACACAAGATATTCTTGGGGAAAGAAACTGCTCACAACCCTGCTATCATATATTGTATAAAGTCAAGTAATCATGAAAAAATACAATTTATTCTTGCTCAAGAGAATCTCCCGCACTCTACCAATTGTCTCACATTGATCTAAGAAAAATTGGACAAACACCTAGCCAATTCCTTGCCTTGCTCACGCAATTCCTAGGGAAATAAGCTCCTATTAAATAAGAAATTCACCCTTCCTTGATTGTGAAATCAATCATGGCATCCTCATGGCTTTATAATTGCACATGGGAAATTCTCTAAAAATACAACTGATAGCTATGTTCCCTTTAACCTCTATCTCAACTGGGTCATCCTCAGAACTGACATGCATGCAACTATTAATAGTGAATCATTGGTTATCTAATTGATCACTACGTGTGAATTAAATCTAATTTAATTCAATGGACCTCTCACTAATTCATCACTCAGTTAGAACTATTTAAACTGATTTTAACTCAATTAGTTGAGTTATCTGATTACACCTACACCCCACTAGTGCATTAACTATGACTGGACCCCCAATATATTAGGATCACTCTACATGCCTCATCTTAGACCCTCAACTCAAATTTCTTGAGCTAAATTATTCATCATGACTTAGTTAACTGATACAAGTTGTTATGAGATGAAATTACAATTTATTGTCTAATTTATTTAAGGGAAAAATAAATTAGACACCCACATTCCTCATCGGTGTGTAACTGAAATTCCTCACTAATGTGTGGGTGAATTTTTTGTCCTTTCTGGTTTCCAATTTCATTGTTTCTTGTTGCAAATTTCAAAAATCCCTCTCAACAATAAAGGAATTCAATATATCCTGATCTAGTACCTTTGGAATGTTATGCATACAACACTTCTCTAGTGTCGTTTTCACCTGCAACTCCTAAAACTGAATAGCCTCTCAACAACTAAATCAATATAATGCATATGTCATTACATTATTCTAACTAATGCTAGCTACTACACCTGTCTATTGGACTCTCTACGTTGTTCCTGACATCTACATCCATGCCCTCTGCACTACTGCCAACTCTAATCTACGCTCCAGTATTCGACATCTGTCACTCTGATTTCTATCTTCCTGAAATCTGACTGCATCAATCCAACCGATCCTTCCTACTACTATTGTATTCTGGGCTCCTCGTAGCTAGTTTCGATCTATGAGACACGCCATCTCAATGGACCCTACCCAAATTTATTCTTGGGATTATATTTGCACATCGCTCCACCTCTCACCTGGAGGTATAGCTTCATGTACTCCCTCTGCCCATCTGGCTCGAAATTTCCCCCTCCTGGAGGTCTCTTCTTGAGTGGACTCTTCCACTCAGACTCCTCTCTACTTCTCCAAATGTGGCTGCTCCACAACCTTCTGAGACTGCTTTTGAGGCTGCATGTTGAGAGGTAATTTTTGCTCTCTCTCAACCACCAAGTCAATAACCTCTGCTTTACTCCTCAAAGCTTTGCATGCATCTAGTACCTCAAGCGCATACAGGTTCTTGACTCATGCACATTGTAACTGTCCCGACATCACAAAATTTTCTAAAAAAAGAGTTGATTTAAATCGACGATATATCCCTCATCTGAGCTCTGATTCGACCGATCTTTTTTTGATTTGGGTATTTTTTTGCAAGGAATCTAAATATGCTATTTGTTTTTGAAAAATTTACATCAAATTTTTCATATATTCTCTGCAAACTATCTGCCCAAAAAATTCTTGCTCTGATACCATGTAGAAATCATACCAATGGATTCAATCCAATCTTGTGATGTACTAAAACAAGATACTGAATCCCTCTACAATATTTTTGGAATATAAAACACGATCGCTCAATCACATGCAAGTAAGAGAAAGAAGTAAATCAATCGCACAACACGAGATATTATTGGGGAAATCAATTGCTCAAAACCCCACTATCATATATTGTATAAAGTCAAGGAATCATGAAAAAATACAATTAATTATTGCTCACAAGAATATCTCGTACTCTACCAATTGTCTCACACTTATATTGGCAAAATTAGACAAACACATAGTCAATTCCTTGCCTTCCTTCAGCCTACCTTGATCACACAATTCCTAGGGAAATAAGCCTGTAATAAATAGGAAATTCAGACTTCCTTTATTGTGCAATCCATCATGGCATCCTCATAGCTTTATAATTGCACATGGGAAATTCTCTAAAAATACAACTAGTAGTTATGTTCCCTTTAACCTCTGTCTCAAATGGGCATCCTCAAAACTGACATGCATGCAGCTATTAATAGTGAATCATCAATTATGTGATTGATCACTACATGTGAATTAAATCTAATTTAATTCACTGGACCTCTCACTAATTCATCACTTAGTTATAACTAGTTAAACTGATGTTAACTCAATTAATTGAGTTAATTGATTACACATGCACCCCACTAGTGCATTAACTGCAACTAGACCCCCAAAATATTAGGATCACTCTACATGCCTCATCTTAGACTCTCAACTAGAATATCTTAAGCTAACTTAGTCATCATGACTTAGTTAACTGATACAAGTTGTTATGAGATGAAATTAAAATTTATTATATAATTTATTTAACGGAAAAATAAATTAGACACCCACATTCCTCACCAATGTGTAACCTCACTAGTATGTAACTGAAATTCCTCACTAATGTGTGGGTGATTTTTTTGTCCTTTCTGGTTGCGAATTTCATTGTTTCTTGTTACAAATTTCAACATGTATTTCCATGGTACTTAGGTCACTAACCATGCGTCTAAGGTTGGCTTTGCATTTAGAAAATATGAAATACTTGAAATTGGTTAATTTCTTCAGAAAAGGGAAGTTGATTCTTAAAAAAATGTGTTAAGGTTTAGTTTTGCACTCTATAAATTATGAAATATTTCAAATTGAATGGCCTTCTAAAAAAATGAAAGTTGACTACTATCATACACATGTCGATATCATTCATAATAAATGCACCAATTTCAATAAGGAATTTATTTTACATATAAAGCATTATTTTACACACAATATATATATTTTTTTTGGCAATATGATTCTTATGTCTTAATATGTTGTCCTTGATGGAAAATCTCTGGAAATAATGGAGTATATGTCTTCTGGAGAAGCACAATAGTTTGCAGAAGTTCTAACAGAAGAAATGTGTAAATTTCAGCAGAAGTTGGTTAATATTCATAATTGAAGGTTTTATACGCGATTTAGTACATGTCAAGTCACATATACACGCGGACTAGAACGATCCAAGTAGTGTATGCCTTTTGCGCTCTAAAATTATAATACTAGGGGGAATTCCCATGGTTTTAGCCCACAATATTGAGCGTTGTGTCATCTATTTGATTTCGTCCAAGAATACCATCGGCACTTGTGTGGTTTTGGCTCATGGTATTAGGAAAGGCTAAATCTATATAAGGAGAAGAAAATCATAGTGCAAAGTGTGTGCAGGTGTAAGGGTTGTTACTGAATACTTCTCTATGAAGTATATCTGCATGGGATGGACTCTTTTTAATGGTAGATCTGAAACTATGATGCACCCTTGGATACAATGATGGATCAGGATCTCTAGACCTGAAATGACTATGTATTTGATCTATTAACGAGATGATTGGATATGAGACCTAGCACATGTTTGCTGAAGTGAAGTGAAGAAATCTGGGTAAGTCTATAGATCTGAAACATTCTGCAAAATTAATATTTACAGATCTATATGCTAGTTCGTCTCGATGAAAGTGTGTATATATGCAGCTTTGTCTCAGATAAAGCACGTATGGAAGTCAGTGTTTTCTGAAGCTTGTTGGAGAGATTATCTATTTAATACTGCTATATTTTTGTTGTCTGTCAATGAATTCTTCATGTAGATCTGGGTTGTTTGACTACTGTATATGCTACTAAGTTGAATATATACAAATATAATCAATGAGTGATTAAATATTAATAATGATGCTGACAGAATAAGGTTTATGCAAATCTAAAAAAATATCTGGCTGAAAGCCTCAGATCTGGTTTTGATACTGTTCATATTCTAGAAACTTAGTATTCTCATATCTATACACAGGTTGGTGTGATGGAAAGTGCATATACAAGCGGGTTCAGTAAATTGAAGTAGCGTATGCATTTTAATATAATGAATGATCAGGGTTGAGTTGATTATGCATGCTGATTCTAAAATCTGGTTTATTACTGTAATCTAGTTACAGTGATCTCACTGTTTTGATTGAGGTTTCGGTTGAGTTTATTGGTTTTTATCTTTATGCTTATTTGTGTTGAATCTGTGGGATCTAGTATGAAAATTGATGAAACGTGGTCTGCAGTGAGTCTGAGGGTTGAAGCCTTCAATGTGGAAGTAGAAGCTTCCTTCCAGTAGAAGCTGATGTTCTGATCAAGGGGCTAAAGCTCCCTTCCAGTAGTGGCTGGTAAACGAGATGAGGGGGTTGGATCCCCCTTCCAGTAGCAGCTAGAGAATGAGAGAAGGTTACAGCCTTCTGCAGGTAGATGCATACGTATTGATATGAGTCTACAATAGTACAATATTGTAAGCATTTTTCCATATAATAAATATTGAAGATAGAGACGAAAACAGTGGTGGTTTTCTCCCAAATTGGGTTTCCACCTTAAATATTGGTGTTCATGTGTGATGCTCTTGTATGATGATTTACTCTGTTATTACTACACATATTTACTTCTTAATTATGTGATGCATAACTAATAAGCTGGGTTTAAGAATGTTTCTGAAAGTTTATCTAAACAGTAAAAGTATCTCATTATATGCAATTTTTTGTTAGTATAGTTGTGTATATACGCGAGTTGGGTTAATTGAAGTCACGTATAGAAATCAGTAAGAGAAAAGGAAAAGATTGTGATTATTGTAAATATTGTTCCACCCTCCCACCCCCCCTCTTAGTATTTTTCCCAACAATTGGAATCTGAGAAGGTCCTTTTGAAGAAGCTTAATTTCTAGAAGGAAGATCATCTAAGATGAGCAATAAAGATGGGATAGCATCTATCAGGCCTCCTCTCTTCAACGGAAACAATTTAATCTTCTGGAATACAAGGACAAGATCTTATCTTCAGTATCTTGGAGCAGATGTATGGGCTATAGTTTAAGGTGGTTATCAATATCCATCTTCAGTTCCAGCAGATCTAACAACAAGACAGAACTATGAAACCAATGCAAAGGCAGTCAATGCATTATTAGGAAGTTTGACTGAATCGGAATTTGTCAAAGTCATGTAGTTGAATATAGCAAAGGAGATATGGGACAAAATAATTCTGAGCTATGAAGGTGATGCCAAGGTAAAAAGTGCTAAACTCCAAACTCTCAGAATTCAATATGAAAAACTTAGAATGCATAATGAGCAAAGCATTGCTAGTTTCTTTTTGCATCTAGATGATATTGTAAATAATATGAGAAATATGGGTGAAACCATAACTGACACTACTCTAGTAGAAAAGGTTTTAATATCTCTAACTCCCAAATTCGAGTCAAAAGTTTCTTCTATTGAAGAGAATCAGGATCTAAAAACTCTTACTATTTTTCAACTTCATGGGATTTTGACTGCGTGTGAAATGAGGAAAGGAGGTACATCTGAATTCAAATAAGTTGTCTTTAGAGCTACTGCAAAAGGCAAGGAAGTAGAAGAACAAGAAGGATCAGGGTATGTTTTAGAAGAAGATGAGATAAATTTTGTAAAGAAGCTACAACTTGGCACTGGAAGGTTTAGAGGTAAGCTTCCTTTTAAATTTTTTTCTTATGGAAGAGTTGGTCATTATGTTGCTAAATGTCCCCATAAAGATAATCATGAAAAGGGAAGGGAAGTGGAAAAAGGAAATAAGAAACGGTTTATCAATAGAAAAATATATTATACTCATGAAGATAGTGATGGTCTATCAAATAGTGAAGAAGGACAATCTGATCAAGATATTAGACTACTCGTGGCTTTTGAAAAAGACTCTAGTGAGTCTAAAGATACTTTCATGGATGCAATAAAATAAAATGATTTTCTTGAAGAAATAAATCAACTCAAAATATGTTTGGAAGAAAACAAAATTTCCATAGATACTCTAACGAATCATCTTATAGAAAAGGAGAAGGACAATGAGAAATTAGAATGTGAAATAGTAAGTCTACGAAAGGAAATTGAGAAAGTGAAAACTTTAAATCTTAGATTTGCTAAAGGATCTGAAACCTTAGATGAAATTATCAAGGTACAATGATCTCCTCTTATAAAGACGGGTCTTGGATATATCAGAGAATCCTCTCAGTCTTCAGCACCAAGCTATCTAAATGCAGCTAAAGCGAGCGAGCAACATTTTGTCACTCAACAAAAGAACAAAGAGATTTCCTAGGTAAAGCATGACCACTTCAATTCAAGGATGAACAATAACAGAAATATCAATTAGTAGGAAAACATAAATAGAAGGTTTCAAGATCACAGAAATTTCTTCTTTAATGGACAATGTTTCTTATGTCATAATTTTGGTCATAAATTTGTACAATGTGTTGCATACAAAACCATCGTGACCAAAGAAGCTAGAAAGCACAGAAATGAGACTGGAGTAAAGAATAATAATTACAACAACTTTTCTCCTCTTCAAGGCGAAATTGAATGTTCTTATTGCAATAACTTTGGACATGAAGAATATAAATGCAAGAGCAAACTTCAGCCAAGAGAACATATAACCACAAATTCCAAGGTATGGAGAAAGAAGGACTCACAGGTTGAAATTTGTGGCATAGCGTTATTTGCATAAGCAGAAGAAAATCAATGGTACATTGATAGAGAATGCTCAAAACACATGACAAGTGATAAAAATAAACTTCTTTCATATAATGCATTAGAGAAATAAAAGAATGTTACTTTTGGAAATGACTCTCCTGCTATCATTAAGGATAAAGGTTATGTGTTTCTAAAAGAAAAGTTTAAAGCTAAAAATGTTATGTGTGTGGATGGGTTAAAGCATAATTTTTTGAGTGTAAGACAAATGTGTGATCAAGGAAATGAAGTTGTCTTTAGTTCAAAAGAATGTTTAGTACGTGAACTTGACACAGGAAAAATAGTAATAAAAGGAACTAGAACACCAAACAATCTATATATATTGAAAGGTGGCCAAGAGCAATGCTACTTAGGTAAATCTATATAAAATTGGTTATGGCACAGAAGATTGGGACATTTTAGCTTCTCTCAAATAAGAAAATCTAACAGACTCAAAGTTGTTCGTGATCTTCCCAGCATCACTCTGCCTGAAAGTACCGTATGAAAATCATGCCAATTTGGTAAGAAAACCAGGGTGCAATTCAATGCCAAAGCAGGATCAGCAAGTAAGCCTCTTGAACTTATACATACTGATCTATGTGGTCCTGTAAGGAAAAATTCACCTTGTGGAGAATAATATTATATTCTATTTATTGATGACTTCTCTAGAATGTGTTGGATCGGTTTACTGAAACATAAAGATGAAGCATTTGAAAAATTTAAGATCTTCAAAGCTTTTGTTGAAAATGAATTAGATCTAAAAATAAAATGTCTTAGATCTGACCGAGGAGGAGAATATATATCAGATGAATTCTTCGATTTTTGTGAACATTATGGCATAAAAAGACAGTTTTCTGTAGCTGGAACTCCACAACAAAATGGCATGGCAGAAAGAATAAATATAATAGTTCAACAGATGGCTCATGCTATGCTTGATGAATTTGGAACTCCCGATACCTTTTGGGGAGAAGCATCACATACTGCAGTAAATATTCTCAACAAGGCTCATGTTCGTGTGAACAGTGATAAAACTCCTTATGAACTCTGGTATGGTAATATTCCCACTGTGAAGCACTTTAGAGTTTTTGGAAGAAAATTCTTAATCAAGAACAATGATGAAAAACTTGGGAAGTTTGAGCCTAGAGCAGATGAAGGAATATTTCTTGGTTACTCTTCTAAAAGTAAAGCATATAAATGTTACAATAAAAGACTTCGGAAGATTGTTGAACGTATTGATGTTGTAATTGATGAGTCTCTCACAGCTCCTAAAAGGGAAATAACAACAACAAATGAAGATGATGATGATGTATATTTTCCCTCATCAAATAACAACAACATAGAAGGAGAACCCAGTGAAGCACTGGAAGAAGATATATTAGAAAAGGCTCCATCCAGGTATGTTCAAAAGAATCATCCAGAATCTCAATTTCTAGGAGAAAAGGGATTAGGTATCCAAACAAGAACTCTTGTAGGATCCCCTAGCTATCTGGAATTCTTATCCACTATTGAACCACAGAATGTAAATCAAGCTAGTAAAGATGACTGTTGGATTGAAGCCATGAATGAAGAACATGATCAGATTGAAAAGAATCAAACTTGGGAGTTGGTTCCAAGACTTCATGATAAAAATGTTATTGGAACAAAATGGATATTCAAAAACAATTTAAATGAAAATGGAGATGTTATTAGAAACAAAGCTAGACTTGTTTGTAAAGGGTATGCTCAACAAAAAGGTATAGACTTTGAAGAAACATTTTATCCTATAGCCAGACTTGAAGCCATAAGAATGTTTCTTGCTTTTTCAAGTTTTCAACAATTCAAAGTTTATCAAATGGATGTAAAATCTACTTTCCTCAATGGTGATCTAGAAGAAGAATTTTATATAGAACAACCAGAAGGATTCATTCAGGAAAATGATGAAAAAATTGTTTGAAAACTTAAAAAGGCTTTATATGGTCTCAAACAAGTTCGTCAGGCATGGTACTATCGTCTTGAAAAATATCTTCAACAATAAGGTTTCACAAAGGGATCTGCTGATAGTAACTTATACACAAAAATTGAGAATGATAAACTATTAATTATTATTGTGTATGTTGATGACATCATTTTTGGAAGTAACGAAGAGTCCATGAGTCATAAATTTGCTTCTGTTATGCAGCAAGAATTTGAAATGTCATTACTTGGGGAACTAACATATTTTCTTGGCTTAAAAGTGCAACAAGCAACATATGGCATATTTCTATCACAAGCAAAATATCTCAAGAAAATTATGAAGAAGTATGGGATGGAAGGTTGCAAACTCGTGAGTACTCCAATGGTAACTGGATGCAACCTTAGTTCTCATGATGATTCTCCCTTGGTGAATCAACCAGAATATAGATCTATGATTGGAAGTCCTCTTTATCTAACCGATGCAAGACCAGACATTATGCATGTAGTTGGGATTGTTGGACGATTCCAAGCTAATCCAAAAGAGTCATACCTTCAGGCTGTAAAAATAATATTCAAATATCTACAAAGGACTCAAGTCTTTGGTATATGGTATCCACAGAATTTTGATCTCTTTCTTCATGCTTATACAGATGCGGACTGGGCTGGAAATATTGATGATCGAAAGAGCACTAGTTGTGGTGCATTCTACATAGGGCCCCGATTAGTATATTGGTTCAGTAAGAAAAAAATTTATATTTCCTTATCTACAGCAGAAGAAAAATATGTGGCTGCCGCATCATAATGCACACAAATTCTTTGTATGATGCAGACATTACAAGATATTCAAATCAAATTTTCATCTCCCATCTCCATTCTATGTGATAATACAAGTACCATCAGCATCTCAAAAAATCTTGTTATGCATTCCAAGACCAAGCACATTCCTATCAAGTATCACTTATTATGTGAACAAGTTCTTGAAAAAAAGGTCAAATTGGACTATGCTCCCTCCAAAGAACAAGTTTATGATATATTTACTAAACCTCTTCCCAGGGAAGCATTCAAATATCTCAGACAAAAGTTGGGAGTTTTCTCTGCCTCTCTTATCAATTCTGCTTAATATCATAAGAGTAAATTCGTACGCTAGTTGCATAAAGGCAAATCACATATATACACAAGTTTATGTGCATAAAATCGTGTATGGTTTTTCGCTGACAGAAATTCTCTGGTTCAGCTTCCAAAACAGTTTGTGGCGTTGTTGGGTAAACTCTGTTGTTGTTCCAATATTTATCTTTCTGTACTTCTCTTTGATATTTATCTCCTTGATGAAGATTCCTTGATGAATTGGTTTTTGAAAGTGTTCAGGATGCACAGGTTTAGGGGGAGCACTTTCCTTGCTTAAAAGAGTGCATCGTTGGCACTATGTTGGTTGCTATTATGATCTACTGTTTAAGATTCTTTGGTCTTATATGTTATTTGATGAAAAGGTCATGATGAGACCTATGGTGTAAAATTTTTATATTCAGTCATGTAAGGACTTGTTTAAACTTGTAAACCCACTTAGTTGGGTAGTTGAGTCAAATATGTAAATCCACTTGGTTGGATCATTGATGTAAGTATGAGTCCTTGGTGATAGTATTAGTCATACTCGGTTGAGCTAAAGAGTCATGTATTTCATTAAAATTATGTCTGCATATGCTCAAGGGGAACAATTGTCCACCCTTTTCTCGTGATGTCAAAGGGGGAGAGTCTTTGTTGTTTGAATAATGTTTATGAATCTACAGGATGTGGTGATCAAAATCCATCATGGTTGCCATCAATTCCAAAGGGGGAGATTGTTGGAAATATGATTCTTATGTCTTAATATGTTGTCCTTGATGGAAACTCTTTGGAAAATAATGGAGTATATGTCTTCTAGAGAAGCACAGTAGTTTGCAGAAGGTCTAATAGAAGAAATGTGTAAATTCCAACAGAAGTTGGTTAATATTCATAATTGAAGGTTATATGCATGGTTTAGTACATACCAAGTCACGTATACACGTGGACTAGAACGATCCAAGTAGTGTATGGCTTTTGTGCTCTAAAATTATAATACCAGGGGGCATTACCATGGTTTTAGCCCACAATATTGAGTGTTGTGTTGTCTATTTGATTCCGTCCAAGAATACCATCGGCACTTGTGTGGTTTTGGCTCATGGTATTAGGAAAGGCTAAATCTATATAAGGAGAAGAATATCATAGTGCAAAGTGTGTGTAGGTGTAAGGGTTGTTACTGAATACTTCTCCCTAAAGTATATCTACATGGGATGGACTTTGTTTAATGGTAGATCTGAAACTATGATGCACCCTTGGATACAATGAAGGATTAGGATCTCTAGACCTAAAATGACTATGTATTTGATCTATTAATGAGATGATTGGATCTGAGACCTGGCGCATGTTTTTTGAAGTGAAGTGAAGAAATCTGGGTAAGCCTATAGATCTAAAACATTCTACAAAATTAATATTTACATATCTATATGCTAGTTCATCTCGGTGAAAGCGCGTATATACGCGGCTTTGTCTCAGATAAAGCGCTTATGGAAGTCAGGGTTTTCTAAACCTTGCTGGAGAGATTATTAGTTTAATACTGCTATATTTCTATTTTCTGTCAATGAAGTCTTCATGTAGATCTGGGTTATTTGAATACTGTATATGCTGCTAAGTTGAATATATACAAATCTGATCAATGAGTGATTAAATATGAATAATAATGCTGACTGAATAAAGGTTCTGCAAATCTGAAAATATATCTGACTGAAAGCCTCAAATCTAGTTCTAAGACTATTCATATTCTGGAAATTTGGTATTCTCGGATATATACGCAGGTTGGTGTGAAGGAAATTGCATATACACGTGGGTTTAGTAAAGTGAAGTAGAGTATGCATTTTAAGATAATGAATGATCAAGTTTGAGATTGATTATGCATGATGATTCTGAAATATGGTTTATTACTGTAATCTGGTTATAGTGATCTCATTGTTCTGATTGAGGTTTGGGTTGAGTTTATTGGTTTTGATCTTTATGTTGAGTTGTGTTGAAGTTGTGGGATCAAGTGTGAAAATTGATGAAACGTGGTCTACAGTGGGTCTAAGGGTTGAAGCCTTCAGTGTGGAAGTAGAAGCTTCCTGCCAGTAGAAGCTGGTGTTCTGATTAGGGGGCTAAATCTCCCTTCCCGTAGTGGCTGGTAAACGAGATTAGGGGGTTGGAGCTCCCTTCCAGTAGTAGCTAGAGAACAAGAGAAGGTTGGAGCCTTTTTTAGGTATATGCCTACGTACTGATATGAGTTTGCATCAGTACAATATTGTAAGCAGTTTTCCATATAATAAATATTGAAGACTGAGATGACAACAATGGTGGTTTTCTCCCAAATTAGGTTTCCACCCTAAATCTGGGTGTTCATGTGTGATGCTCTTGTGTGATGATTTATTTTGTTACTACTGCACATATTTACTACTTAATTATCTGATGCATAAATGATAAGCCGGGTTTAAGAATTTTTCTGAAATTTTATCTAAACAATAAAAGTATCTCATTATACGCAAGTTTCTGTTAGTATAGTTGCATATATACGCGAGTTGGGCTAATCGAAGTCGAGTATAGAAATCAGTAAGAGAAAGGGAAAAGATTGTGATTATTGAAAATACTGATTCACCCCCCCCCCCCCCCCCTCTCTCAGTATTTTTCCCAACATATTTATACATGAAATTAGGGTTAAGATAGATTGATTATCTTAGATGATCTGTATATGAAAGCTTGAGAGTTTATGGTACAAATTGCAAGTGAAATGAATAGGGTTTTTAGTCAATTATGTAAAATTCATTAACAGATTAACATGTTTTAAAACTCAGTTTTTGCATAAAATAAAGAATACATTAGTACCATATCAATAGACACAAGACAACAAATGATGAAGGATTTCACCCCTCTTGGGCTACATCTCTTGATCTAGCTTCCAACGTTGGGACTCTTTCATTATGCTCAAAAATATGTGTTGACATCAAGTTACAGTGCTCAGAATGCTAAAACAATGTCTCCAATGGCTCCAGCAGTAAAAAACCCCTAGTTGGACTCTTTCTGCACTTAAGAATGTCAAAAATTGACTGAGATGTGCTCCATAGAATTTTTACTGCTAAATTTCCTACAATTCGTACTTCTCTGCAATTTGTTCTGCAATTTACGCCTTTTGTGGCCACGTGGAGCAACAAATTCACCTCATGCCGGTGAGATTTTTGCCACACTGAGTGAAAATTTTCACTTCATTAATTTGACTCAATTGGCCTTAAACCCGTTAAAAAGGTGCTAAGTGGCTTAGCCACCACCGTTAGATTCGAGGTTTAAACAAATTTCCACCATTTTCTGAACTCTAGTTGACCCTGTGGGTAGAGTCTCGTTGTAGTTTTGGGTTAGCAGGAACCCTTCCCAAGACAGGTTTCGCTCCCCTCTGCATTAACATTTACCGTAGCATTAAAATGTTTGGGAACCTGTGGCATGTGTTTAGTTCAGCCCTGACCATCAGATTTCCAAACCTTAACCATAGCATAAATGTTGACAGTGGCATGTAACCAATCTTCGAGACCACTAGAGGTTAACCTGCTAGACTGCACAGTAAACACAAACCATAACATTAAATTGTTGCACGTTGTTGCTCACATATTGTGCCCTGTACACCGGTAAAATGGTGGTTAACCTACCGTGGCACATATTGTGACCTCTACCACTAGTCGTTGTCATGTGAAAATTCTCATTGCAACATGTTGACGCCTGGTTTACAAATGCGCTCAAGACTTAGAATATAAACATAGTATATGGTTGCATTGTGGTATAGCATTTACCCATTGGTGGATTGACATATGATTTGCAAATAATTTGGTTTGGTGTATATAATAAGGTTGGGGTTGGGGTTAACCCCGAACCCCTAGTTTCCCACCACATTGCGTCAGTTGGGTGGATCGGGGGTTAGGAGTTAACCTTGGTCCCCGCCCCCATATCAAAACCCAATAAATTTTATCTAGATATTAACATAGTTACCGATAAAATGAGAAAATTACCTAGTACCCTTATTTTTGAGGTAGCAAAAAAAACACCCGATTTTGAAAAGTAGGGATGCAGAATCACCCCTTTTTTTAGCATAGTTTTGGCACTTTAAATTTTCTTATGACTTTTTTTTAATGTCATGGTTTTCATGTCAACTTTGAAAAGTGATGATGTAGAATAACCTTCTTCTTTTTTAACATATTTTTGGAACTTTAATTTTTTTATTTTTTTTTAAATATTAAGTCAATTTAGAAAAATGGTCATCTTTTTAGAACTTTAAATTTTGTTATTTATCAAGTATGAACATTTGTTTAAAATATTAATTATTTTCATGTTAATTTTGAAAAGTGTTGATGCAACATCAATCCTTTTTGTTTAGAGTGGTGATTTTCATCTTGGTAATAAAACATAAAAATAAAATTAAAAAACATGACCAAAAAATCAAATATAAAGAAACATGAAAAAAAAAACAATAAAAATGTAAAGAAAAACAAAAATAACTTGTAAAAATTAAAACTTTAAATAAAAAATGAATAAATAAATAAAAAACAAAATAATTCAATAAATAAATAAATAAATAAAAAGAAAAAATTCAAAAAAACTCATAGTTTAAAGACCAAAAATAAATAAAAATTAACAAAAAAAACATTTTTTTTTAGTTAAAAAAAAATAGCATAATTAAAGAAATTGATAAAATTAAAACTTAAAAAAAAAGAAATTTAAAAATAATTAAAATTTAAAAAATAATAAAAATAATCAAAAATAAAAATAAAAAATAAAAAAATCAAATAATCAAAATACTAAAACTAAAAATATCTAAAATTTCGAAATTTAAATTAAAAATAAATTAAATTTAAAAACAATATTAAAATAAAAATTTTAAAACAATTAAAAAGAAAATTATATATATATATATATATATATATATATATATATATATATATATATATATATATATATATATATATATATATATATATATATATAATTTCCAAATTAAAAAATAATCATAATTATTTTTTTTTAATTAAAAAAATTAAAAATTAAAAAAATAAAAGATAAACAAATTTTTAAAATTAAAATTTAAAATTTAAAAAATAATAATAATTAAATATTAATAAAAAAATAATCACATCATTAGGATTATTAATCAAATTAATAAAACAAAAAAATAAAAATAAAAACATAAAAACATAAAAAATTAAATTAAAAAAAATTACAAAATTACAAAATTAATAAATAAAATAAATAAAAACCATTGTCGCTGCCCTGGGCCCGGGGTGCTCGGCCGATGGATGATGGAGAGCTAACAGCTCTCCGCCACCTGTTGGTAGAGCCCCACAGTCCCAAGGGTGGTGGGGTCGCTCTCCGCCACTCGTCGACCGAGCCCCACGGCCCCGAGGGTGACGGCAGTGGGCAACGACTGTGATTTTTATTTATTTATTTTTTTAATTTGTTTTTAAATTATTTTTTATTTTTTATTTTTTTAATTTATTTATATTTTTTAATTTTTTTGTTTTTTTTGTTTTTTTTTTAATTTTAATTTCAAAAATGTTTTTATTTTTATTTTTATTTTTTTAAATGAATTTTGTTTATTTTTTTATTTAAAAATGTATTTTTCATCGATTTATATGCATTTTTTTTAAATTTAAATTATTATTTAAATTTTGTTCTTAAATTTTTATTTTTATTTTAATTTAAAGTTTTATTATTTTAATATATATTTTTAATTTCAACTAAAAACAGTGTAATATGATTATTATTAATTTTTTTTTATCATTTTTTTCAATTATGTGGTTTATTATTATTATTATTATTATTATTATTATTATTATTATTATTATTATTATTATTATTTATAACTTTAAAAAAAACAATATTTGTTTTTTTTTTTTATTAATTTTTAATTTTTTCTTTAAATTGTGTATGTTTTTTTTAATTTTCCTTTTTATTTTTTATTTTTTTTTTAGAAGTGATATTTTATCTTTAATATCATGCCTAAAAATTGTTGGAAATTTATTTTCATAAATGTGATATTTTATCTTGAATGTCATCCTTGGATTTTCAAGGCTTTTCAAAGACATGATAATAGATTATCTTTAATACCATGCGTAAAAATTGTTGCAATTTTAAGACTTTTTATATTTTATCTTTAATGTCATGTTTATCATTGAAATTTTAAGGTTTTTTAGAGTCATGATATTTTATCTTTAATGTCATTATTAAAAAATTTTGACAATTTACCCCAAAAAGACGTTATTCCAACATATTAACACTTTTTGTTTTCAAGGTGTTTTTTGCATACAAAAAATTGACGAGGTTATTCCAACAACAACACTTTTCGTTTTCAGGCTGCTTTTTTCACACAAAAATTGGCGACGTTATTCCAGCATCAACACTTTTTGTTTTCAAGTTGTTTTTCGCACACACAAAATTGGCGATGTTATTTCACCATCAAAATTTTTTGTTTCGAGGGTGTTTTTTTATTTTTCAAGAAAAATTTTGGTTTTTAGCATAATTTAAAAAATGTTGAAATTTGACCCTAAAAAAAAATGTGCATTCTTGGAAGACACACTTTTCATTTTTTGGCTATTTTTTCATTTTTTTTGAGTTTTTTTGGGCTAGAGTTCTCGTTTTGAGGTAATAGTTTATGCTTGATCGGTAACTATGTTTATTGAGACCTATGGTTTAACAAACAACACGGTGGTGGGGTGGTGTAGAGCCATGATGTCACCTCAGAGGTCCATTGTTTGCATCCTGTAGAGGCAGCTCGACCTCATACAAAAATTTTACACTAATGAGTGGAGGCCACGTGGCAGCCACCGATTGGCTCATGTGGCACTCCCTCATTGGGCCACCTCTAAAAACCATTAACCAACAAAAAAACACCAAATCTCAACCAATAAGAATGGAAAAAGTGGCAGTTAATGACTAGTCCACAAAATACATAGTCAACCGAGTCAAATGCCCAGTTAACATACAAACTACTGACTAGGTGTACCTACAACCATTTTTCCAAAAAGTTTAGTTGTCTCCCAAATCGACCAAAACGTGATATCGAGAGCATCCGATGTCGAATTTGAGTGAAACGAGTTGTGTTGGATTCTGGACGACGAGATCTTCACTTTCGCATTGGTTTTGAGCCAAACTGAACACTTTTGACTTTGAGCATTTTCTTGATCCACAAAATCATTCCTCCCCACTTGAAGCTTTTGGACCTCCAAATGCTCTTTATCAGTCAATAAATAGATGAGCATATGGCTCCGTCACCCTTCTAGTCTCAATCCACTAAACTTTTCTAGAATTTTTTTCTTTGAGCTTTTCATGAAAGTACATCATTTTCCCTGAATTTGGTCCTTGTCTTACTGCCATAGATGACATCTTGCTGAAATTTCCTAGAATATGCAGAACAACCAAATTCCTTTGATGGAATATGAAAATTCACTCCTCGGTCTTCAATCAAAGGGAACTTATGCAATTTCAAATTTACTTCACTTTGACCATTATCGTCATGACGATGCTTACCATGTCTAGCCTTGCACTTGGCTCGACACTTTACTAATTGTGATTACCATCGCCATGCACCATCCTTTTTCAGGGTAAACACATTATGAAACCCATAAGAAGAAGTTTTGGAACCAATGTCCTCTTTGTCAAATTTCTTTTGCATTTTCTTTTTGACCCCTGCATTCTTTAACACTGGCATCTTGTTCACACGAATGTTCAACAATGATGCATCATGCTGCAAATTCACTTCATGTTGTTTAACACTTTTAGGAGGAAACATGTTAGAATCCTGAAACATATTATCACTTAGATTAGCAACATCAATGAAATTAGATTTCATTTTTGAATCATATCCTTGAAAGGCTTCATTCTCAACATCTTTATGCTTGAATATTAACAATGCAAAATTTTGACTTGCATTAACAATTCTCTTCATTTGTCCAGCATTCATAAGAGACAAACTCATTTTCTTGCTATGCGCTCTAACAATATACTCAATCCCATTCTTGAACAAGTGATATTTGTTCTCATGGAGATGAAAAAAATTCTCTCCTATCATAAAGATATGGGCTTCCCAAAACTATACCACATATATCAAGCACAACTACATCAAGTTTAACTTCATCAAGAAATTTTGCAGTGATTGCAAATATAAGTATGCACTTCCTTGTCACCTACAATTTTTCATTCTCACATACCCAACCTAAAGGATATGGTTTAGGATGAGGAATGGTATCTAAATTCAACTTCTTGACAATGTTTTCAAAGATAAGGTTTTCTTGTGAAACACTATCAAACAGTGTGTATATCTTGGTATGCTTTAAATTAACTCTAATATGGAAACACCCAATAATTATTTTCTCATTTTGAGTATCATTAAGACTACTTGAAGAACTAATACTTGAAATTTCCTTACCTCTCAAACACATGGCTATGATCTTTGTTTCATCTCCGGAATCAGAACCTAAATCTTATTTTGTAGTTGCAGTTGTCTTCTCCTTCTCCTTGTTCTTAAACTTTTTGGGTCTCATCTCTGGATGAAGTTTGGAGTAATGATCTTCATCATGGCCCTCTTTGGAACAGTATTTTCATGTATGTTTTTATTTCTCCATCTTGATGGCAGCATTCTTCTTTCCTTTTCCCTTGAACTTACCCTTTCCTTTTTCTCCATACTCAAAGGAACTCTCACTTTTCTCATCAGAAACATGTTTACCTCTTTCTTCTAGATGTGTGGCCTGTACACGAACTTCATATAAACTTTTAGGGTTAAAAAAGAGATTTGTGTGTCTCAAATAGCTATTCAAACCTCCAATGTATTTAAGCAAAGTATCTTGAGATGACAAATCTACACCCAATATCAATTCACTCCTTATAAACTCTTGGGTATAGCTTTGAACACTTTGACACTTTCCTTGCCTAAATTTTTGCCAATCCATTATAGATTTTTTCATGTATGCTAATGGATAAAAATGTCTTCTTAATACAACAACAGAATCATTCCAAGAGGAAAATGCCTTACCATGTTTCTTCATGTCCTCTTGAGTTTCAGATTCCCACCAAATGATTGTTGCACCTTCCAACCTTAATGAAGACAGTTGAATCTTGATTTCATCATCCTTTATCCTTTGTATCCTGTAATACACTTCAAGATGACAAACCCAATTACCTAATCTCTTAGCATTTACCTCTCCATCATACATAGGCAAATCAAATTTTATGTCAAGTTTCAATTATGGATTTTTACCATGTCCCTTTGGAGAATGTGGAGGTGTTTTCTAAGGGGTTGATGTAGAAGTTGATGATGGTGAAGATGGAGGTGAGGATGGAAGTGAAGATAATGGTGGAGTTAAAGGTGGTTTGTCACCATTCCCTCCATTCCATTTTGGAGGCTTGTCCCATCTCCTCCATCTCCTCTTGGAGGCTTATCTCCCTTTGGAGGATTGGAGCTCTCACCTTAAAAACTTGTGTTTCTATATTCATAAAGAACTTTCACCATTTGGGTCATGTCAAAGAACTATTTTCTGAAATCCTTCTCATCCTCTGACATATTTTCAGTCTCTCATTCATGTAACATGACTGGTGAAGCTTCTAGTGCAACTTGAGGTTAAATTTGTGGTGAATATTGTGGAAAATGTGCTCTCCTTGTCCTTGACCTAACTTGAGGACTTGAAACCCCAAGATTTCCTTCTCCTCTTTTGAGATTCAACCTTGTAAGCATCAGAAACAATTGAAACAAAATTAAACCATCAAAGAAACTAAGAACCAAAGCTCTGATACCAAACTGATATATATATGAAATCTTGATAGTTTATGGTACAAATTGAAAGTCAAATTACTAGGGTTTTTAGTCAATTATGTCAAATTCATTAACACACTAACATGTTTTAAAAATCAGCTTTTGCAGAAAATAAAAAAGAAATCAATACCATAACAATATACACAAGACAACAAATGATGAAGGAGTTCACCCCTCCTAGGCTACGTCTCCTGGTCCAGCTTCCAATGTTGGGACTCTTTCGGTATGCTCAAAAATATGTGTTTACATCAAGTTACAGTTCTCAGAATGCTAAAACGATGTCTCCAACATCTCGAATAGTAGAAAATCCCTAGTTGGGCTCTTTCTGCACTCAAAAATATCAAAAAATGACTGAGTTATGCTCCATAGAAATTTTTCTGCTAACTGTCCTACAATTCGTACTTCTCTACAATTTGTTCTACAATTTTCTCCTTTTGCGACCATGGGGAGCGACAAATTCTTCCCACACTGGCAATATTCCCACCGCACTGGGTGTAAATTGTCTCTTCATTAATTTGACTCGGTCGACCTTAAACCCATTAAAAAAGTGCCAAATGGCTTAGCCACCACCATTAGATTCGGGGTTTAAACAAAAAATTCCCATTGGTTTTTGAACTCTAGTTGACCTCATGGGTTGAGTCTCGCTATGGTTTTCGGTTAGAAAGAACCCTACCCAAGGAAGGTCCTGCTCCCCTTTGCATTAGCATTCAATGTGGTATTAAACTATTGGGGAACTCGTGGCATGTTTTCAGTGCAACCCTGATCGTCGGAGTTCTAAACCTTAACCATAACATAAACATTGACCGTGGCATGTAACTAAACTTTGAAAACGCCAGAGGTTAACCTGCTAGACTACATGCCAAACACAAGCCATAACATTAAATTGTTCCATGTTGTTGTTCACATGTTGTGCCCTGTCTACCGGTAAACTGGTGGTTAAATTTTCGTGACACATTTTGTGACCTCCTCCACTAACCATTTTCATGTGAACATTCTCATTGAAACATGTTAATGCCTGGTTTAAAAATGTGCTCTAGACTTAGGATATAAACATATTATATGGTTGCATTACGATATAACATTTACCCGTGGGTGGATTGACATATGGTTTGCAAATGCTTTGGTTTGGCATATATAATAAGGTTTGGGCCCAGTTTAACCCTAGACCCCGGGCTTCCACCACGTCGCGTGGGTTGGGTGGACCAGGGGTTATGGGTTAATCCCGGTCCCCACCCCCATATGAAAACCCAATCAAGTTTATATAGGTATTTTGACCTATGTTTTAATAAGAAACACAATGTGGGGTGGTGGAGAGCCTTGTTTCCACCCCAAAGGTCCATGGTTCGAATCTTGCAGAGGCAGCTCAACCTCATACAAAAATTTTACACTAATGAGTGGATGTTACATGGCAGCCACCGATTGGCCCGCGTGGCACTCCCTCATTGGGCCACCTATAAAAACCATTAACTAATAAAAAAACACCAAATATCGACAAATAATAATAAGATAAGTGGTAGTCAATGACTAGTCTAAAAAATACATAGTCAACACAGTCAAATTCCTATTCAGCGTACATACTACTGATTGGGTGTACCTGCAAAAAATTTTCCAAAAATTTTAATTGTTTCCAAAATCAATCAGAATGTGATATCGAGTGCATCCAATGTCGAATTTGAGTGAAACGAGTTGTGTTGGATTCAGGACGACGAGATATTCTCTTTGGAGTTGGTTTACAACCAATTTGAGCACTTTGAATTTTGAGCATTTTCTTGATCCACTGAATCATTAGCCATTCAATCTATTTAGTTGAGATAATATCACAACCATGGCTAAAACTAAAAGCTAATTAATAAACTCCTAACCAAACAAATCACATAAATATTACAATAATATCACACATTAAGCACAAGAAACGTAAGATTTAATATCTCTAACACGCTCCCTTAATGATTAATTGTCTTTGATCTCTTTTGTTTGGTTGAGTATTCATCTGCATCTCTAACCCTTTTGAAAACTTGCAGATTAACCACCATCATGATTTCTCTTAACCCTCGTAAAGGTGTAGCTCCTAGTAAAATTCCCAAGTTCCACCCATGAACTCTGGAATCACTCCCTAAGTCAATTATTAGACTGCATAAAGTCACATAACCTCTCTAAAATACCACTCTCATGTCTTCAAAAACTAATGAGGGATCATTTCCTAGTTCCATAAGTCCTAAACTATTGGACATCCATCCATAGTGAGCTTTACTTCCACTAGATCTCTTGAAGATATATTTTATTCAACATACTAAATCTATTCCTTGTTTGTAGTTACTAAACTACCAGTTGTTCTATGGATATACTTCCATCTTTCAATATGCATGGGTACCATCCATTTTACTTGCTATCTATCTAAGAAAATAGTCTAGACATTGAATGTACCTGACTTAGTTTTACAACATGACCTCTTTATCTAATTTTGGAAATTCAACAACATTTATTTTGTAAACAAAAGATAAGCATAACAATTTTTTTTTACACTAAAAATAATATAACCATACAACCATTGAGAGCACCTAAATAATCCTTGGGACGCCTTGGATAATACATAGGAAATTGAAATATTAAATTATGCCTATGTCGAATGAAGAGCACCTACATTGAAAAATGGATAAGCTAAAGACTCACCAATGATCTATGCACACAAAACATTTCCTTCTCTAACCCTATATACTTTTCCCACCTTTTTCTTACACCACCTAATAATCCCCAAAATTAGTTGATATACAATGGTAGATTTTAGAAATAGATGATGACTTCCCTCTTTTATTGGTGATGGACCTCCACATCGACAACTTGTTTAGGAAACCCACTCGCACATGCACCAAAAAAAAATCTTCAAATAAAAAATCTACTCTTACCTAATCTAATCTAATCTAATCTACAACTGTACAATAGATTAATTTCACATCTTCCTCATATTCTTGACCCTCATATAAGAGAGTTATAACCTGACTAGCTCTACTACCAAAATAAAATAATTGCATACACATAAATTTTCTTGACATACTTTATTATCATCACAATATCATATATTTGTGCATTGAACTAGGCTTAAGATAGTGAGTCTAGTTAGTTGACACCTAAAAATAAGAGCTAACAACCTCCTAACCAAACAAATAACATAGAGATTATAATAATTAATACATTTTATGATGGGCGATATCACACAATAAGTATAAGACAAATAAGAGTCAATAAATCCAACATTTCAATAATACTAAGGTCACTAATCTACATTTAAAATCAATTTTACATTTAAAAAATATAAAACACTTAAAATATATATATATATATATATATATATATATATATATTAAAATTTCATTCTAGACAATATCAAATAGTTGAAATTCAATAATATTCTAAGAAAGGAAATCTGATGGTCCAAAGAAAGTTGGTTACCATCAAAATGTGTTCATACCATCCATAATAAATGCACCAAATTCAATAAAGAATCTATTGCAAACATTTTTGTTTCTTGGTTACATACATACTAATTTCTGAGTTCTACTCTAGTAGTAATATAATTATGCAAGGGTATGTGAGATTGAATTATATGTTAATTTATTCATTTGAAATGAAGATATGTTGGAAAGTTTAATAGAGTTATTTATGATTATATTTTAGATTGTTGTTATTTAAAAAAAAAAAATTAACTAGATTATTTTATATTTCAACAAACAAATATTACATCCATAGCCTGAGTACTTTGATGGCAGTAAATAAGAGAAGATAAAATATAGGGAATTCCTCTCGACAACAAGAGAGGTATACAAGAATTGAATTCTCATTTTTTCCTAGCAATAAGAGAGTTGGAACAAACTAAACTTCACACTGCAGCCTCTAGATACCATACAACTATGATCCAACACAAAATAAACCCAGATCCATAAACCAGAATGAACAACATCACAAAAATAACATAAAAAATTTAACCAATTCCCTTACAACCAAAGGTCAAAGGAAACCGAAGAATCGTCTAGTTTACACCACTAGCCAAAGGAATAGGAATGAGTCTAATTGTGCACCACCTACAAGCATACTTACCCACAATTCCAATGACCAACAACCGACGAAGGAAATAGTTTAAGCGTTTATGCAATATCCAACCAATGTCTAAAGGGTTGAACAAGCAGCTGAAGTAAATGAACTGATACTAGCTATGAACCGTTGTCCTCACATCCTTGTTCATGCCAGAGTGGTTACAAAAACCAGGAAAATAAAATACTATGAGCATTAATATTAGTGTGTAATATGAGCTTCAATTCCATGCGCACACCAAAACATTTGCAAATCCAAGAAGAGAAAAAAAACCACCATAAGATTTCACATGTCCCTAATTTGAAGATCAAGAAAATTTTTAGCATCCTTGGAGCAATTTTGACAAAAAGCCAAAAAAAACTTTGATACCTGCAACTGTTAATCTTAGCCTGAAGAGACAATATTGAGATCTTGATCATTGTCTACTAGTCGATTAATGGGTTCATGAGAATTAGTGAGATCTTCTAAGACTGAATCTGACACCAAGAAACTTTCAACCCAACTCAAATGAGAGTTAATATTTTCTAGACATAATCTATGATTCCTTAGCATGTGTTTTATGTCCTCTGTAACACCCTCCTCCCACATTTACCCAACTTAACTGGTTCGTTGGGGTAAACACGTGATGAGATGCTACTATGATTTTATTCAACCTCCTAGGTCACCTTAAGGAAGTGGAACTGACAGAACACAACCAATCTGACCATCCACACATACTACAGAACCCTTAAGAGCCATCCATCCCTTGTAGGTGATCAACTCCTGAGACAGCTTGGAATTTTGATGCATTAAAGCCTCATTCACTCCCTTGACATGGGCATTCTTATGATTGGGACCCTCCAATCGCTCCCACAAGAAGCCATGCCTGCAACTGGGGACTTTTCCAGGTATTTTTGTGCCAGCGACCTCAGATTTTGTGCCACTTTTTCAGGGCCAAGACTCGGGCCACTACCCAAAACTCCATGAAACTTCCATAAATGAAAATTAACATTGAAAAAATGATACAAATGCAAATAATTGAACAAGTACTTGACTATACCCCTTCTAGCCATGACAGACATTTCGTCAAACATATCACAATTATGCATTCTATGGGTCATAATAATAGATTTGAGCATAGGGGTCCCATACTTATTTGAGAATCGCTAAGAATTATTGATGCCTTATCACTATAACCAAGAACACACACACATAACCATGCACGCCAAATCTAGCAAGGAAATCACACACTCAAATCAATACCGGCAAGTAATCTCATTGTAGCTACTTGATCCTGCTCTTCCTTTCTTGATCTTTGCTTTCCTCTTTTCCTTATTTTCCTTTCTTGATCCAATGTTGTGGTGCTCCAATAAAACTCTAAGTGTCCAAGAGTGTGAGAGATATTAGAGAGAGAGAGAGATCCAAAACTAAATTGAAAAAAATATGTTTATGAACTGGTCCTCATAAGCCTTTTTATCAATGAGGCCTCTATTTTCTTCAATTTTCCATTATTTTCCATCAATTTCCTCCTTAGATGCAACTTGTGACCTTTCACCTTCATTTTATCCTATTTTATATTATTTTCATAAATAAATGCCAATTGATGCCACTTGCCTTTTCAAATCCTTTGTCAATTTCCTCTTAGCCATAATAACCAAAATGAACACCCATTAGGATGTTTTTCCCAACATTCAGCTTGGAATATATATCCCATGACCTTGGTCTTATATTTTTTTACATGGATTAACCAGGGCTGTTACAGAACCATCCCCCTTGGCGAAACACCCTCCTTGGCGTTAAATGACACCTACAACCAACAAGACTGCTGAAAGAAAAATATACTTCCCATGGAGCTTATAACACAACTCGTTATAGTTTCTACAATGACCACTTGCTAAAAGAATAACAATCACATTGTTTACTGGAGCTTTATAACACAAATCATTACGGTATTTAAAATAACAACCACATTTTATCAACCAGTAAATAACCATACTATTTATGGAGCTTTATAAATCTAGCTCGATACAGTAGTTACAATAATATACACATATGCACATTTGCTCAACCAACAAATAAAAGGATATGACGCTTGTGTCTACAACAATGGAATCCAAAGGCTCACACCTCCACCCTCAAAAGTAATACCAAGATTCACCTCCTTCCCAAGAAGTCCAATATCTATTTCCAAATTCAAAGTTGCATCCAATGTCTAGTGCTACAATCTCGAGCCACTTATCCTCTCAGTGAACAACTACCAGCTCATTGTTACAGGGCACACTCCCAATGTGCATATGATTCCATATAGAGATTCTAATGACCAAAAAAAAATGTATTCCCAAACCTTCCCTTCTCTTCTACACAGTCCCTCAGGAAATCCGTCCACCCCTTTCATGCAGTCACTCACCTTCCAAGTTCCCCGACATCCCCTATCCTAGGCAATCCATCCCTTGGCAAGGCTTCCTCACATCGGAAGACCAAAAAACCAAGGCATATACCTGCGTCAAAACCACAATACCTGTCATAGAATTTTCATGGAAATCAATGGACACTATTGGGTACCAGTGTCCCACAATAGCCTTGCTCCTAAAATTATTTACCAACATATTGCTACTTGTTCCAATTCCTTTTTTTTGTTGCTACAAATTTTTGCAGTCAGTTCCAATCACCCAACTAGGAATTTTCATGCTTCTTGTACCAAGCACATAATTTCCATTAGAATCAAAATAAATTGAAATAAATCCAAATCATACCTCATTGGTAGCTCGTCAACAAGGTACACTTGCAATTATGTTCACTTCCTATCAAAAAAAGTCAACTAGTTTTTTGATCAAATCATCATGTATAAACATATCACATCTAGTTAGCTCGAAACACAACCATCATAATCAAAATCATAGATCACATGTTACCATCATAAATCAGAATCATAGATCACATATAATCATCATAAATCACATGCATAATTAAAACTGAAATAAAATACTAATACTTATCCTTTAATTGATCCTTTCTGTATGCACACAGGATCGGTTACCACACCCAAAAAACACCCAGTTCCTTCTGTTCAACCACGTACACATATGTACAATGTACATCACACGCATACAACCACACACGGCATAAAACACCATACAATACATACCCCTACACTTGGCATACAACACATACACCTACACCCAACGTACAACACAACTAATGCACTTGCATCCAGTGTATGATGCAACACATATATGTACACATAGTAAAAAAACACGAATACATGTCACGATACCATGACCACACAATGCACATACACAGTATTGCATGCCTGCAGCACAGCATGTACGCCATGCACACAATACCACATGTACACCAATACCATATCTACAACATGTAAATATTACCACTTGTTAGTGTCTAAATGTTCAGTGATCAAATACACTCTTTCAAGTTTACTTCGTAGTGGTCCTTGGTCAAAATTTTATGTTTTCAAAAAAATTCTCAAATAAAATTTTGTTTGAATGTTGCATGGGTCTGAAATGCTACTCCCTTCACCCATTCATGGTCATCATCATTTCAATGTCATGAAATTCATCATTATCTAGGGTCATAGGTCAATCAACATACCTCCACCTAGGTCATGGTCTAGGTTTACCTTGTTTCACCATCATAATGTCTAATCATGTCATGAACGAAGGCAAAAAAGATTCATTTTCACCATACAAATCATCTTCATTAGGAGTTAGAAAATATAGGAAAATAAAGTAAAGGAAATTTGTCCTTTTTCAAGAAGTACGTTACATGATCAAGTTTTCAAAAAACAAAAATTTTCTCAAAGTATTTATGATTTCACTAGAAGAAAAAAAAGAAAATTTTGTGATGTTATAAAAGGAAATGAAGATTCTTGAAGTCATTTAATACTTTGATGTTCAAAGATATCCTCTCTCATCATCACAACACTCCAAAACTATCTAAATGTCTAAGACAACCAGCAAAAATTGTGCCAAATTTCTCAGCTGCTATGCTTCTGGCAGCTGCTACGCTTTTGACTTCCAAAGACCTCCAAACCAGTAATTGGATGTTCTTCACATCTCTTTCAAGTCAAATTCTTAAGCAAGGGGTGGATTCCCTCATCTAGGTTTTCTCCACTACGTTTTGGTTTCTTTCATATTTTCTTGCTTCAGTTGGGAAAACCCTAATTTAATCATATACAAACCGTCATAAATAATTCATATGCCTTATCAAATCATTACTTGTCACTCACACCTCTAATAACTACCCTTTGCACTCAAACCCTAGTTTTCACTACATTTTTGTAGGGAAACTAGGAAAAATCTTTGTTTTTAACTTTTGGGCACTTTTCTCATGCCCATTTACAAAGCTTTCACTTTAATATTGTATCCAACTCATCACCCTACCTCCAAAAATTTTTAGGGATTTTTCCCTAACTCCCTTCCACCTCATTTCTGTCCCTAAAACCATTGTACCACTATCCCTTGTTTTCCTAATTTTTCACTTTCCCTTTCCACTACATCAAGATACGATTTTCCTTGTTGACAAGCATCATGAAAGGTGAGAATATAAAGGCCCATAAGGGAGGTAATAATTCAAGGTTTGAGCCAAATCATACCCATGGCATCATTATCATAGTTTTTGTGATCATTTGTTAGGGTTTACATTGCACACATGGACATTCCTACTTCAAATTTACTTTCTAAAGTAATGAAGATGAATTTGAAAAAAGTGAGAGTGGATTTTGTCAATAATAGAACAAATAAAAAAAAACCCTTCAGTTTATGCACAGGTGTTATGATTTGAGAGAAATTCTAAAAATACAATTGCTCTAGGTCATTTTCTGCACTTTTAGATAGGTTGTCTTCAAGTCAAATTTTCAGGGGTTTGGAGCAGGAGTTTGCAATGCTTGATGAGTCCATTGTATAGAATACATCCTAATATTTCAAACCATACCACTTTTAGCCCAAAAATCCTCTGGGAATGCCTCCAAACTACCTCTGAAAGAACACACTACGCTTCTGCTGAGAGCACACTACACTTCTGCAAATTTTAGTGACCAACTTAGAACTTGGATTCTGAACAAATGGGAAAGTATTTTTGAAAACTGGAGGAGGTTTGTATTCATAACATACCAAAGAAAAAAAAATCTCTCAGGTTTTCAAAAAAAATTATGGTTAGAGAGATATTAATCCATATTTGAGCCCTATTTTTGAAGAATTTTTTTGGAAAATTTTGGATTTTTGGCAATTATGGCAATTTTTGTTGTACAGAAGCGTCGTGCAATGGTGCGACACTTTTCCTTAAAGCCTCAAAATGAGGATTTTTCTACATGTTTGGATTTATCTTGCAATTTAATTTCCAGATACAGTCTCAATTTTTCATGAAACCCCCCTGTTTTGGAGAAAAACCCAAAAAACACACTCTTTTTCATGCTTCTGCCACTGTTTTTGCCTATGCGCGGCGCTTCTGAAGTAAGATTGGGAAAATGGATTTTTGAATGCCTTATAGGAGGTATTTTCTTATTTTCAAGGTTGGGTTGGATAGAGGACATCTAGATCTACCTAACCCAATCTTCAGATCAGCAGGAGGATGAATTAAAGTCAGCCAAAATCACCCTCAAAGTGGTGTGACGCTTTTGTAACTGGTGCGGCGCTTCTTTCTTGGATTATTTCTCGATAGGTGTCAAGACAAAATAGTCCAAATATCGAGTTTGTAGCTATCCTATGAGGGTTTTTGTGGATAAGAGAGTTTTTTTTGCCCCTCATTGTTGAGGAATCATGTAATTACTTAAGGAGACAAACACTCCTAGTTATTAACTAAATTTGGGGGGATAGTTTTTAACTTCCCTAAATTATAGGTAATGAATCATAGGGTTCATTTATGATTTATTTTGAATTAGGTTTTGACCCAATGAGGTGTAATCTTCTCTATTTTCTATATGTAGTCCAACTCAAGTCATTTTAGAGGTTGGATAGTTGTTATTTGCAGTGTGGAGCTTATGTACAAAATTTTTCAGTGAAATCAAAGACATGTTGCAGCTATAATTTTGGGACTCTAGTGGTATGCTTATTAGCATTTTTTTTTCTCAGTTACACCATCAAGTTGAATGTTTATGCTTTATTTCCATCACATGTATTCTTATATATGATGATTTTATGATTCTATGAATATAATTCTTTCTTTTTGTGCTCTATTTTATAAGATTTTCATGAATGTGTTCTAATTCCTCTGATGAATGAATTCATGTAACATGCTCATTCCGACTCTCTCTCACTCATTTCAAACCCTATACATAATGAAAATTTGAGTATGTTCTTAAGTATACATACCTGGCCTCATCTTCATCTCTGCAACTATACCTTTGAAATCATACCTAAAACCTAGACCTAGTTCCTTGAATGACATTCCTATCTAGAAAAATTAAAAACAAAACCCTAATTTACTGAGCTTATATCTAGCCTAAGATCATTACATTTCCATTCTCCTCATTGACTATAAAATTTACATTGAGAGAGACCTGTCTGATTTTGTAGGGCTAGCTACCAAACCTAAAGATTGGTTTGAGGTTACCTCCTTCAGTCTCCATTCTCAACCTTGGGAAATAGAGGGAGTGATAACACCACCTGTACACAACACCACCTACACAACATGTACACAACACCACAGGTACATAACACCACCTGTACACAACACCACCTACACAACATGTACACAACACCACAGGTACATAACACCACCTGCATAATGTGTACACAACACCACATGTACACAACACCATATGCACGACATGTACATAGTACCACATGTACACAACACCACATGCATGACATGTACACAACACCACCTGCACACAACACCCCATATACAACATGTACACCATGCCATATGTACACAACACTGCATATGCAACATGCACAAAGCACCATATGTACATAGCACCACATATCCAACATGTACATAGCACCATATGCACACAACACCGCATATCCAAAATGGACTCAATATGATATGTACATAGAACCGCATATCCAACATGTACATAGCACCATCTATGCCTAACACTTCATAAACAACATGTACCCAACACCATAGACACATAGAATTGCATAAAAAACATGTACAAAACATCATCTATACATAGCATTGCATAAACAACATGCACACAATGAAATCTATACATAGTATTGCATAAACAACATGTACACAACACCATCTATGCATAGCATTTCATAAACAACATGTACACAATGCCATTTTTACATATCATTGCATAAACAACATGTACACAATGGTAGGACTACACATCCATATACCACACACTAACTCTACCAAGAAACCTTTCTTATATGGTCCTTTCACTATTCATGCATGTTCCAACATGCCATTGATCACATTGGTTCCATTCTGCTGATTTATCCCTCAACATTACCTATCCGTAACATAAGCATAGGCATAGTACAAACATATACTAGCAATTCATATCCACATGATACTGACCTTGTAGATATTTTAGGGCTAATCTTCCCAATTGATTCATCATAAACCATGAACATCTTCGTACCATTCTCCTGCATAAGCTATCATTCCTCTACGAGAATGATTCTTGAAGACCCTGTCAGACAACGACTTACATACATACATATATATACATATAAACATCGACATGAAACAATCATGATCCCTGACCACCCAGTCAGACAACTACATACATACATATATATACATGTGAACACTAGTACAAAACAATCCTAATGACCCTTTCAATCAACAACATACATACATACATACATACATATATGCATATATAAACATCCACATAAAGTAATCATTATCCCATCAGAAAATGACATAAATACATGGATATATACATATTTAAACGTTATCATAATCATGATCACAATATAATTACCAGATATCATAAGTTCAAGGTTAAGATATCATAATTACCTTTCTCATGATTTTCTTGCCACCATCCATTTACACCAATGGACCCAACCAATCTAATTCACTATCATACTCTTGCCTTCAACTATCCTTACTCATGCATCGAGCTTCATCTGAGTCTTGCATCACCTATTTGGTTTCATTCAAATCTCCCCAAGCTCCATTAACTTTCCTCCTTCCCAACCAACTCCCAAGGCCCTTAAAACATAAAAGGAAAGAACAAAAGCAAACAAGAAGAAAACCATGAAAACCAATAGAAAAATGACACAAACAAACAAAGTGGCAAAGCCTTGCACCAAACATAATCAAAACCAAAAATCAAGTGCAAAAAATCACAAAAGACAAAAATCACAAGACTGGCAACAAACGCCATGAATCAATCCCCATGGTTCCCAGTGCTTCCAAGGGAAATCTCAACCTGAACCTCCTTCAATATTTCATGGAAATATCTTGCCATGCAATCACCTACATCATACTTCCATAAACACATAACTGTCAGTGCATAAATAAATATAACAATATACCAATTATCTTACCTTGTTGTGCCAAACGAACTCCCTTGTAACTGAACAAACATGTCAACCACATGTTCCAAAGATCAAGGCAACTTATCTATCAATTTGAAACCAACCTTTACCAAGTCTAACAACCATGTCATAGTCAATAATTAACTCACATTCTTCAATCATAATACATAATGCTACAACTCTCACCTACTTACACTCAATTACATATCAACTATCTCAACGCATATGTGTTAGTAAAACCATCTTAAAACAAGATCATTTAATCATGCAATATTATAGACACATACTCATATCATGCAATTAATCAAACATTAAAATGGACTATAAACGTACCATGTTAGATAAATCAACAATATGACATAATCAAATTCTCAAACACCAAATATATGACATAACCAAACAGTCAAGCACCAAGCACACGACATAACCAAACTCATACCTTAATGTATCTCAGGGGAGGCTATTTTGTCTACACAATCAATCTATATTAGCACAATATAACTTCACAACATATCAACTCAAACGTAAATAAGTTCATGATATCCATAATAGTAACTATCTAACACGCTCACATAGTAAACTCATAAACGAATGTCATTCATGCATAACAATCACATGATCTACATATTCAATCTAGATTAGTACAACACAATAGCACAAATATGTCGACTCATACTTGAATATCATAACCTTAACCATCTGCATAGGAAAAACCAAATTAGCATTCTAAATATAACATAAATATCCTAAGTACAATGACCATAACCATCACGCATATGACCTCAATGTGTATAACAACAAGTTACTATCCTTCATGACTAACTGACACATGTACACATGATCACACTGATCAACTAGAATTTATCAAACATGTAACCACAATAACAATGAAATGACAATCATATAAATATTAACCCTAATTCTTATAACAACCATTAACCAAAATACTTGCATACCAAACATATAAACCTATATAACGATCTTCTCTCACCCTGAAGTCTAGTGCCGCAACTTCACTTTGATGATCTGCATCTCCTTCTCTATCTCAACCAACACATCAACATCATAACATACCAACAACATCATGATGACCTAAAATTCCTACAATGACCTCATGGACAACAACTATAACCATGACAATGCATGCATACCAACATATAGACACTGACATGCATAATAAATGCATATAAAACTGACATGTACTCATGACTAACGCATCCCAACAACAACAACATCAACTCCTACATGGAAACACAATTGTAAAAATGACTACCACCATCCAAACATAACAAGCACATATACATCCTTCATGCATGCATGAAAAAAAAGATTATGCCCATTCATTCTAACTGTTGAACCATGCTCTGATACCTCTATTTAACACTCACCTCCCACATTTACCCAATTTAACCAGTCCAATGGGGTAAACATGCGACGAGAGGCTACTATGATTTGATTCAACCTCCTAGGTCACCTTAACTAAGTAGAACCGATATAACACAACCAATCTGACCATACAAGCATGATACTAAACACTCAGGAGCCATCCATCCCTTCCACATGATCAACCCTTGAGAAAAATTGGCATTATGTTGCATTAAAGCCTCAGTCGCTCCCTTGACATGGGCATGCATGTGACTGGGACCCTCCAGTCGCTCCCACAACAAGGCATGCCTGCGAATGGGTACTTTTCAAGGTAGTTTTGTACTAGCAACCCTATATTTTGCGCCACTTTTTCAGGGCTAGGACTCATGCCACTTCCCACAACTCGATGAAACTTATAGAAATGAAAAGTAACATCGAATCAATGATACAGATGCAAATACTTGAGAAAGGACTTGACTGGACCCATTCTAGCCATGACCAGAATTTTTTCAAACGTATCACTATTACGCATTCTACATCTCATAATAACAAATCTAAGCATAAAGGTCTCATACTTATCTAAGAATCTCTAAGAAGCATGGATGCCTTATCACTATAGTTGCATTATCATCTATTAGGTCATATATTTATTGTTCATTCATTTATAAATCAAAACATGATGAGAGCCATACATCATCGATGTCATAAGACATATTCTTAACCAATATATAAATAACATAAATAACGAGGATAAAACAACCATAAATTCCACATATGAACTAGTACATTTACACTTAAAATACCAAGGGAAAGAATTCTTATTAATAAATACAAAAACCAACTAGGTATGGGACTACCATGTTCCACCTGACCATGTATTGGTTGAGCCAAATCTCTTTTCAACCAATCACCCCCGTGCCATATTCCAAGCATGAATGTGGGACTCAAAACCAAAAGAATCAACTAGGGCTTTCGAAGGGTAAACCACCTCACCCTCATCAATATAACCAAGCTTTACTGCAATCCTTACTAGATCACTAGGCCATAAACAAGCATGGATGCGTCCAGATCTCTCCACCTCAACTGTGAGTAATTTTTCCATCTCAACCTCTCGAATCACCATGTATCCTTCCATTACCGGTCAAGGGATTCCTAGGCTTACGAGGTCTCCACCCTCTGGTATTTAACGTGTATGCCAACCGAGGATTCCTAAGACCACTCAAGGTGTTCACATCCATGCTTTAACATGTATCCCATCCTGAGATTCCTAGACCTTTTGAATAATCCTGAGACCACCCCACTTAGCTTCGAGTCCATCCGACAATCCATCTCAACCAAAACATGAGAACCCCATCACACCATGGCTATGTATAAAAGGCAAAGAAAGGCTGAAGAACACTGTCACACCTGACAAAACCCTTTCCAATGACAACAAGAGAACCAAGAACACACATGCATAACTATGCATGCCAAATCTAGCAAATAAATCACAGATGCAAATCGATACCTGCAAGTAATCTTGTTGTAGCTGCTTGATCCTGCTCTTCCAACTTGCTTGATCTTTTCTTTCCCATTTTCCTTCTTTTCCTTTCTTGATCCAATGTTGAAGTGCTCCAAGAAAAATATAAGTGTCTAAGAGTGAGTGAGATAGAGCTCCAAAAATGAACTAACAAAATTCTATGAATTGATCCTCATAAGCCTTTTTATCAATGAGGCCTCAATTTTCTTCAATTTTCCATTATTTTCCTTCAATTTCCTCCTCACATGCAACCTGTGACCTTTCACCTTCCTCTTCTCCTATTTTCCATTATTTTCATAAATAAATTCCAATTAATTCCACTTTCCTTTTCAAAGCCTTTTCCAATTTCCTCTTAGCCATAATAGTCGAAATGAACACCCACCAAGATGTTTTGCCCAACATTTAGCTTGGTATACGTGTCCCATGACCTTGGTCTTATATATTTTTACATGGATTTTTAATGAGGGTTGTTACATTCTCTAACCTATAAATAACATTATGTTTTTCAATTTGTTTTTCTTTAAATATTAATCATAGCAATGTGTCCATTTAATGGTGCAAAGACAAAGAGTGTAGTAAATGGAATCTCCATTTCCGAAATCTACCTGGATTCAGAACCCATTTTAAACTATCTCCAACAATATTTGAATCAAAATGATAAATAAAATCCCCTGATTCCTTCAACTCCAACAACATAATATCTCTCCTCACATCAAAAAAATTTGACACATAGTCATAAGAAAAGGGTCGAATTCATTTGAATCTAGCACTACCTACACCTCCTCTTCTACTCACCATTCTCTGAAGAGGAGGCATAATTGCAGAAGCAAGGGAACACTGCATAAAACCACTAATAGAACCATGACCAAAGTAACAATTAAAAGGATGAACCATCGCTCCTTTAATCCCAAACTGAATTTAAACTACCAAGTTGTCCCATAAATTCCAAACTGGAGGTCCAAATTCTAGAAAATTTTGGAATTCACCGCACAATAAAGGCATAATTCATCTCGACAAATAGAGCCATACCAAATCCAACTCTGAAAATTTCTAGATACTCGGACTGACACCAACAACACTAAATCTCCCCTCGCTCAAAGGAAATAACACCAATAACAAGATAAAAACCAGAATGTGTAAATAAATTAGGTCCAAAATTGACTGAATGATGCCCCAAATCACAAACCTAGAGAATAATTGTTATGAAACCAGCTCCAAAAATAGAAGAAAAGAGATATCAACGCCTTATAAATAAACCACTTCAAGGGGGGAACCTCCTTTATATTACATAAATGAGCAACTCTTGAATGATACAAATGACAAAACCTCATTTCTATATATAGGAGTCCATGGGGTCAAAATATAATCCTAACCTACCTAACAATAATACTGTAAGGGCACAATAATAAAAATATGGGGGCTACAGGGGCACAGCAATAACAATAAGGGGGCTACACTAACAATAATAAGGGGATACACTAGTATTATAGGGACCTAACATGCTCGTCTCCTTCAAACAAGTGTTGCCCTCAACGCTTGATCATTTCTGGATGCTTCTGTATAAATTTCTCATCCTTCCATGTGGAATCTTCAATGGGTAATTTCTTCCACTTAATGAGATACTCTGAAATTTATTGTCGAGTTCTTGTTTCTGTGACCGCTTCATAACTTCTTTCACTGCGATGTTGATCTTCCTGTTGTTTTCGATTCTACACCAAAGTTAGGTTATCCTTTGAGAGTTGGAGAACTTTTTTTTGATGCTCGATGCGATCTTCCACTACTTTATCATTAATATTAGCTTTCATTTGATCCTTCAAACTATCCAAATTAGCCTCCATTTTTTAGTTTAAACCATCTATGTCATCTTTGATTGCTCTTTGTAAGATCGAAATTTGTTGCACTTGGTACTGTAATTTTTATATCTCATACTGCAATTCTTCCTCTTCATGCGCCATAGTAGATATTTCTAAGGGCTTAATGGATGTGGAATTATTTTTGGGAGGTATTATAGAACCCAATACTGATAAAAATGCTTCAATATGCCCTTGGAATCACTTCAATATGCTTTTTCAAACAAATGTTATGCAATTTTAAAAAACAAATACACACCTTTTTCTTGGTTTTGAAGAGCTCGATATTGAAACTGAATTATCTCTATGATTTCGGATCTTCAATATTTGAAATTTGGTCCTATAGCATCCCTCTAAATCTTCTTTCGAATACCATAGGTCTGACCTGATTTGGATTCTTCAAGGAAAAGTTATGCCCAATCTCCCACAATGACCTAATTATGGACTAGTTCAATAGAGGGAACTTGTACAACATGCCACATGTCACTGTTTCCTCCTTCGGCTTTGAAATTGATATACAGGAAACTAAAATCTGTGTAATTTCGACCGCTTTTTATAGAATTCCAATCCGATGCTCAAAGAGAGTGTTATGATGATTTTCCCAAGGTCACCTCTTTTAGATGAAATTTGGGAGCTTTCAAAAACCCTAACTTCCACAGATCATATCTCTGAAAATGTTGCGAACCAAGATCTGAAATTTTTACATCAAGTTCCTCGGGATTTCAGCTTCTCGTGTTAAAATTTTTAGCTTTTGACACTGTTAGAGTCGGTCCTTGCAGCCCTCCGTCAGTGATCATTTCGTCTTTTGCATATTCATTATTAGGTGTCTCGCTTGTTCCACTTCGTTGCGTTTCACTAGGATCATGCCATAAACTGACGAGGGGGTCTGTTGTCCTTTGTTTCCTCATGTTTATACCTGCAGCGCTATTTTAAAAATATTTCCTCAAATTTTTTTTTAAAGTCATTGTCATTATGTATGAGGTCATTAAAAATGTCAATAAGTGTCCTAGGTCTTGGTGTCTAGGGTTTTTGGGAGTCATTTATATGCGGGTCATAAAGCACAACGAGTGAGAGAGAGTCCGATGCCCGGATTTCTATTTTTATTATCCTTGACATTTAAAAAAAAAAAATAGAACACGGAGTCCAAAACTCTGTTTTGGAACTAGAAATTTGTCATTGTCATTTTGTAATAAATTGTAATTGTTCCGCCATGAAAGCATTGTCAAAAGCAGACCCCTGGTCTTTTCTCTAGCCAAGACAGCCATATCCCTGCAAGAAGACAGCAAAATCATTAGTATCGACCTCAAAGAAGCCAAAGCAAGTTTGTATTTGAAGAAGCCAAAGTGAAAATTACAAAAACATTTGTAATATGGGTTTGAAATTAGATTTGAAATAAAATCTGATTGTGAAGATATTTGTGAAATGTATAAAGGACAAACAAGTTCATTTGAACCGATTTCATTGCTCCCAAATCGTGTTTGCAAAGTTGAGGGCCGATTTCAGACTTTTGAAGGGCGTAGACAGAGTTTTAGGGCTGCGCGACCCACGTTGAGGAAGAGCGACCCACCTGGGCTGCGCGACCCACGCAGAGTCAGTTCAACACTGTGGGTTTGCAGGTGCGCGACCCACCTGGGCTGCGCGACCCACGCAGACACAGAGTTTTGGAATTTAATTTGAGCGCCCAGATTGCCTTGGAAACGACTCCAGCTGCCTTCAAAACAGGTTTTCATCAATTGCTTGGGTTTTTAAACACATTTGTGACATCATGGGTGGTTTCCAATATGCAAATGGAGTTTTTAAAACCCCACAGTCATGATATCATTGTTTTCAGGGTTTGAAATGAAAATAAATGGTGTAAAGAGTGTGTTTGCTATCTTAAACAGTGATATGGTCAGCCTTTCATATAACATTAAAATCAAATTGCTCTCATACCCATTATACCACTGCTACCATTGTTATGGTCATACCATGTTTAAGCCCTTTGAGTCATATTGCCCATGTTTGCTATGAGTCACGTTGCCCAATGTTAAATTATGCTCATGTCTTTGTTTTAAATGGCTCATTGAAACCTTTATGGTCATTACTCATAGACAGCCATATTACTATTAATGCCATGCTCTCCTTTGACTAGATGTGTTCAAACTTTTGAAAGTTGCCTGCTCCTATTTGGTCGAAATTTCATTTGCATTCAAAACCGAGAGGGTGCCTTTTTCAGTCCATTTAAAGCTGAGATTTTATCCATAATGTGATTCCTTGATAGTGCTTTGACGATGGGAATATTGGTTGAGTGGTAAACATACATCCTAATCTTGCTTTCACTGCATTCATATCAGTGTACACATCGCCCAAAAACTTGATCAGAGATATGTCAGAGACAGAGTCAGAATATGAGCCAGGGTCAGGCAGTGATTCGGTGGCTGAAGGTAATGTGCCACGGGGTTCCCGCAGAGAAAATAGGAGTGGTGATCATCGCAGAGAGGAGCCTACTTCTTTGGCTCGGTTGCAGGCATGTCCATTAGCTATGGATTGTTTTCGGTTCTTGTCATGTTTCAGGTTTTGTGAGATGGTTGTACAAACCCGACCTCATCGTGAATTAGCACGTCTGTTTGTTCTTCATTTACGGGGTGATCGGGTAAACCTTGCTGGGGTTGATTTCATTGTATCACCTTTGACTATTGCTCAAGCCATTGGCATACCGAACATAGGCGAGGAATGGAGCAAGGGTAAGCAGTTAGAGAAATTTCACTATGAGCCATACATTAAAACTGGGTATGTGGCTTACTTGAGCAGAGTTTTTCCATTCAGATTCTTGAGAGATGAGTATGCACCACTCATGAGGCTCATCATTCAGTATTTTAGTTGTGAGGGTAGGTATGCCCGTCTTTTCTCATATCATGTTCGTTTGCTGATGCACTTCACAAGGGTGCGTATGATGAATATTCCGTATTTCATACACCGCAACATAGAGAGGATGGTTACATTTTTGCAGAAGAAGACGAGCCCAGTGCAGCAGTACAGGAGTATATATCATTTCGCTTTGATCAAAATCTTGGTGTCACATCAGTTGGCAGAGCAGGGCATCACTTGGGAGGATTTCATTTCTAGAGACTTTTTCAGAGTGCCACAGCAGCCTCCCGAGGCAGTTTATGATGCAGGAGAGCCCTCACACCAGCCGGACATGTGCCCTCACACCAGTCGGACATGCTTGAGGTTGAGCATATCGTCACTCCTTTGGTTCAGACATATCAGCGAGGCCACAGGGCCTTATTTGCAGCGACACGGCGGGTACTATCTCCACGTGAGGTGGAAGGGGTCTTGCCGACTTCATCGACACGGCGAGTATTATCTCCACATGATGTGGAAAGGGTCTCGCCTTCTACTTCAGTGCAGGTACAGGTACAAGACAGGGGCAAGAGGCCCATGCATGATGAGGGCCCATCAGGAGGTCAGGACACCGATATGACAGTCATTGATGTTGATACGGGCTCTCCTAGCTCGAAGCTGAGGGAAGTCATCCAGGAGCAAAGGGCCGAGAATGACCAGCTGAAAGACCAATTGCAGAAGGCTCGGTGGGTGATTAACTATTTGGAGCAGCGCAACAAACAGCTCGAGGATGAGCTCACATTTTATGAGGTGCGCCAAATCCGTGAGGGACGGGGCAGGTGGGTCGAAAGAGACCGGGTGACATGACACCAGCGACGGATACGTTTGTACTCACGCGTGTGAATATCCATGCGGAGAAGTTTTTGGCGAAGGCCAATCGAGACAAAGACATGCTTCGCCGACCATTATTGGGCTCGCATGCATGTACGCAAAGCGAGAATGAAGATCATGAAGAGGAGGTTGCGCAAGGCACTTGGAGACGGCGGAAAAGGCCTAATCCACTTCGGATTTTGGCCAGAGCTTCGTGAATGGGTAGGAAACACTGATGGAGGACTCCCGCTCGAATTTGGGCCGGTCGAGAGAAAATTTTATCATTTTCAAATTTTTGGGTCCAACGGAGTTTTGCGGTTAGCGGGTCGCGCGCTCATGCGCTCACTGGGACACTTCTTTGGAGGAAATTTTTTACATTTTTGGATTTTTCATGGTTATTTGTATGCATCCTCTGAAGTCAACTTAGCATTTCATCAAAATACGGATGGTCAAAAAAGCTCAAAAACACCATGAAAACCACCTTCTTTGCCACCTTTTGCACCAGCAGGGAGTACCTGCAGGAGAATGAGGTTTTGGAGGTCAAATGAAGCTCCAATTTAGAAATTCCACTTGGGTTGGATAGTCGACATCCCGGGGCTTTCCAAAGAGCTATCATGAAACCTCCGTTGGATGCCTGAAGTACCTCAAATTCAGGCTGGAAATGAGCGACCCACTCGGCTCAAGAGCGACCCACTTGAATTTTTCACGAATTTTGTTGTGACTCGGTTTTTCGCCTAGTATGGACCAGTTTTGCTAGTGGATAAATTTTTGGGTTTTTATGATGTAAATTAATGTTTTACATGTAGCTTTGGCTTATTTTTATCTATTCTAGAAGATTCACTCTCAAAGGGGTAAAAAATCATGTAATGGATCAGTTTCCACTCTTTTAGAGGCAAGTTGTTAAATTTGCCCTGAATTGTAGTTCCATGATTAGAATTGGTTGAAACTGATCCTTTGAAGAGGAATTCGACTAGAGGTGGGGAAAGGTGTTATAGTGATACATATATTGTAATTTACGAGGCATTCTACGGGGTTGGACTCTTGGGATACTTTTGATATCATTGTACATATTTTTCATATTTTGGCTAAGGAAAGATCGGGGTTTTGAGGCACTTGTTGGGATGCTTGTGGTGTTCGTTCTTGATGGTGTTTCTTCTTTGTTTACTATAAGTTTCTTCATGTTTAATGTATACCATCCTTTCATTATGCTTCGAACTAAATTGAATGATGAATAAGGTTAAATCCATTGTTTACGGTGCTTGGCCTTTGAATTCGGTTAGTTCTATATGTTTTCAATTTGTTTGGAGAGGATCAAGTTCTTCTTTTGCCCTCTTCAGCTCCTCGTCGGTCTAATCTATCCATATATCCAATTTAAAGCATCAAGATCATCACCTACCTCGCCCCGGCTTGAACTACACAAGGTCGGCCTTATCCCGGACCCAAAATTTGTTTTCCCATTTCTCAGTAGCTTAAAAAAACCAAAAAATCAAACATACCTATCTCTTTACTAGCCTAAAATCGAGTTCTTATTGCTTAAGTCATCTCGCATCCTATTGCTTATTTTTCTCGAGATTGACGGAGAGAGGCCCTCTTTGTCCTCGTAGGGCTAGCTACGAGGCTGAGCGTGGTTTGATGTAGCCTTGAGTTTTACTTCATTTCAGCCACGAGGTAGATTTGAGTGCTAACATAGTGGCGACCATGTTTGGGGACATCTCAATGGTTTGCTTGTTGATGTGTTTGTTCCATGAGTCTTAGACGGAGTCGAAGTCACGCCCGAGGTAGCTTTCGAAACGCTTTTGTTATGCATAAGCGGAAGTAGATAAAAACGGCACTTCGATCGATCTCACGACTAGCTTGTGTGTGCGATATGATTTGTAAATCACGGTATACTTATTCGTTCTAGACCTTTTGGATGATTGAGTCTAGAAGTCGAAGAAATTTGAAAAATAATTGATTGTGTTCCTTGAAATTTATCCCGAGAAAATTAATACCTTGGCTTCAAGAAGGAATACTAGGGCGAATCCTGACCCACGATCCACCAACAATATTTGAAAATCCAAATCGATTCCGAGGACCCTTAGAAAGCAAGGAAGTCAAGAGAAGTTCCAGAAGAGAAAGTCAAGTGAGTTGTGGGAGTTCCAGTTGCTTACCCGATCTGCATCACATCCTTGAAAATCATATATGTTGATGAAATCCCCTTTTGATGCACGGTTTTTGAAACATCCTTGTTTGTAAATTTTTCCGAAGCTTGAATTGTCCAAGATTAGTTCCGGATCCATTTTTTACGCGAAGATTTTCAACATAGATTTGTTTCACATTACTGGATAGACAATTGCAAAGGATACATTGTGGATACCCGCCTCTGAATTCACTGATACGCTACAAATTCTTGAACACGCTACGAAATTGCATCGAGTTCACACTCCCTTTATCCCTACCATTACGAGTTCGGCTGACACGATCGGCAATCAGTAGTAATTTCTCCTCCGTCTCCATTGAATACAACTCGCAGACCTACGCTCCTGATCCTCTGTGTCTCCTCGACAACGGTGTCATCAATCCACCAAGAGCTTCTTAAGGCTGCTCGTTTTGCACCTCTTGTGTTACCACGGCGGTTGAATGATATGCCCATGAGACTATCGAGCAAGATCCCAACATTTTTATGGCACTCCACGAGTGCTTCTGCTGCTAGGCATGTAGACAATATGGCGGATTTCTTTTGTCGTTTACCGAGATTGATGAAGAAGAGTTACGAGTGATGTAGGAAAATTAGAGTTTTATTGTACGAGTTTTAGACGAGAGATTTTAATGAAGAAATACATACATGTTTTTTGAGATTCTTGTGGCTTGAAATTTAGCAAATGTTTTTCCTTTTGTTTCATATGTCATCATTATGTTCACAGTTCATTAATCGCCATTTCAATATTGAATGTTTCTAAGTGAGAAGAGCGAGAATTCAATTTATTTGCTCTGTCTTGAGAAGTATTCATAGTTAATGTTTTCTTACGTTTCGACGGATCATCTTCTATGCCCTTGTCGACTTCTCCAGCTTTCGATCTTATCATTCCGTTTATCTCGAGTTTAATTGCTAAACTTCATGCTTACCTTGCCTGAGGAGATAATGCGCGTTATTTATTTAATCTACGCTCTTCTTTGTCTTGCCCTCACACGGCCCGAAACCCAACATTTATTAAAAAACCTTATTCATATCACTTTACTAGCCTAAGATCGGCATTTACTATCGGTTATCTCGGCCCCTTTGAAGATCTTTCGGCGGGATTTAACCGGAGAGAGCCCTCTCATTTTGTCCTCGTAGGGCTAGCTACGAGGCTAAGGTTGGTTTGATGTTGCCTCGAACCTCGCCTCCTTCGGCCTAGGCGAATTCGAGCGCTAACACCAGCTTCTAGCACATGATTATTTTAATAGTGGGGTACTTTTCCCTCTTATTCCAAATAAAATATACTTTTTTAATGCGAGAAAAAGGGAACAAATCGGCCACCGTCTCTCCTCATGTTACTAGAACTCATGTCATATCTATCCCATCATGTATGTATTATTTTTCTAGTTCTAACGAGCTACTACACTCGGATATTATATCACATATTCCTCCTAGAATGCCACACGAGCATAATTAATTGAGTTAAGCCCAAAAATAACTCAATTTCTCAAAAGTTATCGGTAAGTATTGGAGATGATGCCGTGTGGATGATGGAATATATAGCAGATACCATTGATCCTCATAAAACCCCTCAAAACTCCTCCAAAATTATCTTAGGCCCATTGGTGACACCAATCTACACTTGTGGGCTGTCGGCCCCCTAACACTGAGATTATCCTAACCATGTCATAAGGAACACCAAAAAAAATGAATATTACAAACCTCCACCCCAAGATTGCTTAACCTCAAGCAATCCAAACACTTATGGGCCCATTTTTGACCCGTGTAAGCGAGACCCAATTCTCGTATCCCATACAAACCGGAATGCATACGCCTCTATGTTAAGCTACCGGAAACGGATCCCTCGATGCATATCCCAAATTGATCTACCACTATACATAATCAATCGATCCTCCACCGAATCCCAATGTCGCTATGGTCCATCATCACCCAGGCAATGGCTTGGACTATGACTAGTCTCTATCCATAGGCACTTGCCACTCGATGAAGCGGATACCAACTCAACAACTCTCATCTAACCTGCGAAACTAAAACAAGTCAACCCTATTCTTCTATGACTGGGGTAGTGCTATTGAAGTACTAATGAAATGTATGTCCACAATCACATTTTGCTCAATTTGAACAATGCAATAAATCTCTCATCTACGGGCTCTTTTACGAAGCACCGTGCCCCAATCTAAGATGATACTCCATCAATAGGATACCAACTCATGACATCCTGCCAATATAATGTATGGATGCTTATGTGGGGAATATGAACACCAAGTTGATGCTGGTCCATGCAACCCTTGATGCTCTTCTTGATCGACCAAAAACATACATATAAGAAACTTTGCCTCTCTCTCTATAATGGTCGAAATTTTGACCAATGGTTATCATTGATTTCAACCCAAGAAGGTAAAATTTCTGCAGTCTTGCATGGGAATTTTGACCTACCAAATTACTATATTCCAAGTCAATGATATTTTTTATGGTTTCTGTTGTCAGGATGTTTCTTTTTGATATATGACTCATACATAATTCTTCACGGTTTGAGAGATATTCATGTTTGAAGTCGGTAACTTCAATTAGTGGGCTAAAACCCCATGGGTTTGTGTCATGACACTAATCATTGGTTGGCATCATTGAACAATCAATAATTAATAATTTTAAGCTCCTAAAACCCCTCCCACGTTCACTTGTTGAAGACCACTCTCAACCTAAGAATTTATATAAGTTGTGATTCTCATATCTCCTCCTCATGTAAGGATTTGCTACTCGAAACAAGTCATCGTGCAATTTTCGCTATAAATATTTTTCTACACAAAGATTAAGAGCTTACATTTTTATGGAGTCAAATCCAAAATCTTTAGGAAGCTCATGTAAAAATTTTATATCATGTTGTGATATATTTTAGGAGATATTATCTATGGATGTTAGGTTTTTTGGAGGATCACGAACTTCATCTCAAAGAGGTGACCTTGGGAAATTCATCATTACTCTCTCTCTAAGTATCGGATTGGAATTTTGTAAAAAGTGGTGGATAGTGTATGGACTTAATTTTACGTATATAAATTTCATAGTTGAATGAGGAAACGACACATGGCATGTCGTACAAGTTTGCTGAACTAGCCCATAATTAGGTCATTGTGAGAGATTGGGCATAAATTTTCCTTCAAGAATCAAGAATTAGATTTGAGACCTCGGCATTAAGAAGAAGACTCAGAGGAATACTACATGACAAAAAATCACATATTGGAGATATGAAATAAAGAGATACACCATATTCAATATTGAGCTCTAGAAGGCAAGAAAAAGCTAGATCATGTTTTGTCAAGGGAAATTTGCAAAGGAGGAGAATTTCTAGGGCATAAAAGCAAAAGAAAGGTGCATCGAGAGGTAAGCTCTAGGTAAGTATATTCTGTGTATATGCATGTTAATAATCTTAATTTGATTAGGTTCTTTGTATTCTAATTCTTTTTCTTTTTTCTTTTTTAACTTAGCCGACATATGCTACGGGATGAGGTAAGTTTTGCTATTATCATGTCATGGGTAGTTCCTTGAAAACTTTTTGTAGGTATTATATATTCATCAAGATAAGACTCAAAGCACGATCTAATGTTCTGAAGAGTGAGAAAGGGTATCATGAAAAGGGCATCAATCAAGGTGCGAGAAAAATAGCAAGAAGTTTACAGCACATGAAGTATTCACATGGGTAGCCTTTATATAGTCATTATAAAGGTATCATTTTACCGAGTCATTGTAAAAACATCATTGTAAAATTTGTGCAAGTGTATATACGCAAGAATTGAAGAGCGGTGTTGGGAGGTCTAGGATCATGATTATGTATTTGTGTCATAATTAGGGTTATGGTTTAGTGTGTCTTCTTCTTATACATCATTATATATCATTGTAAAGTGGACCATGTTCCTTGGTATCGAGTCAATTTTTCTTTTGTCCTTTTGTAGGGTGGTGCTATGGTGTTAGTTTGGTGCATGAAGTCACCAACGAGGTTCAAGCCTATGAAAAAATTTAGGGTGGTAGGGTGGTGCTAGGTGAGTTGTAGCTCATTGGGTGTTGGGGAATTCATTCATTTGACTACTAAAGAATCTCGGGCATTGGAGAATCCATCGAGTGGGAGTTGGAGAAGAATGATTTTCTAGATTCTGAGTTTTCTCTTTATTTTTCAATTAGAGTTGAATATTAAATAATTATTAGAAAGAATTCGGAGTGGTTTTTGTCCTAGAAGGAAGATTTCCACCCCTTAAAAGCGTATTGCATTTGTTCCTTTTGTTTACTACTATCATTGTACAAACATTGATAATAATTGAATATTAACTAATGCTACGAAATATAATAATAATACTAATTGAAAGAAATATCGATTGACCCCCCCCTCTAGGTATTTCCAACTATTGGTATGAGCTTGGTTCCTTTAATAGCAATTTAATAGTTGGAAGGGGTCATAGACATACCAAAATTAGTGTACCTTTGTTCAATGAAAAATAATTATGCACTATGGAAAGGAAGAATGGAGGTATATCTCTTTGTGCAAGGTTACAAAATATGGGACACTATTCAAAATGGCTTTACACCAACCGTAGATGAACAATTAAGAATAATTTAATTGACTGTATAAAAACGAAAGAATAATATTATCATTGAACTATTGAATCTTCTTATCATAACGTGTTGGGTTGTAAAACCGCCAAAAATGTATAGGAAAAGCTTGAGAATATATATGCGAGGTGACTCAAATGTAAAAGAAGCAAAGCTTCAAATCCTACGAAACAAAAATTTGAGCAACTCATAATGAAAGAAGATGGCAACATTACTACATACTTCCAACACATTGATTAAATAACGAAAACTTCTGGAAGGATTGGAATCCTATTGACGAGAAGACTATTATATGAAAGATTCTTATAACATTATCAAGGAGATTCAACCCAAAGGTATCGGTCTTAGAATACGGTGAAAATGCAGAAAAACTCGGCAAGAAGAATTACATGGAGTTCTCATGGCATATGAAATGAGACTTCATGAAGAAAGAGAAAGTACTTCACATCTAGAAACTACTTTCATTGCATATAATAAAAGTAATAGGAAAAACAACCTTCAAAGGAAAAGAATTGCAAGTGTGAAGAAAAGGAAGATGATGAAGAAGGTCTCGGATGGATAATATGCTTACTTTACAAGAAAACTAAAAATTGGTAAGGGAAAATTCAAAGGTAAGCTTCCATTGATATGTTTGGTGTGGTGGGGATTTTGGCATTTTCACGAGAAAAATATCGAACAAAACGGATAGAACTCAAAAGGAAAGAAAGGATTTAAGAAATTCAACAAGCAAGGAAAAAAGAAAGGATTCAAAAGGAACTTTCTCCCTAAAGAGGATATCTCATCATCCAATGAAGGCAGTGATAATGAAGAAGAAGCCGGTAGTATTGTTTATGGGCAAGAAAATAAACAAGAGAGGTATCAAACAATGAAGAAGAAGGTTGAACATAGAATAATTTTTCTAAGGAGGCAATCAAAATTATAAAAGAGCTCAGGCGGAGAAGATCTATTCCAATGCTCTTGAAGAACAAGTTCAAGGTCTCAAAATTGAAGTTGAAGAACACAAATGTATTGAGAGTCACTTCAAAAAAATTTGGAAGAAAGAAACCAAGAAAGGGAATCATTAGAAGTCGAAGTAGTCTCATTGCGTAAGGGAAGTGGAGAAAGGAAAAACTATCCAAAACTATGCCAACAACTAAGGGAATTGAAAGAAGTCATCAACAATCAACAATCTTAAAACGATAGAATTGGCCTCGGTTACAAAGAAGAAGAAGCAAGATCTTATACAACAAAGTACAATGAACCTATGAGATATGACATGCATGTAGACTTCATTGGACAAGATTTGTAAGAACAAACTTGGAAGGCAATTCTCGAACCCTAGGATCCAATACAATTCGGAAATATTTCAAATATAGACACTCCCAAGGGCTCAATGAAATATCAATATATTTGAATATTTAATAAATAATATGGAATGTTACAAATGTCGAAACTTTACACATAACCGAGATTACGGACTTGAAATTCCTCTAGAAGATTGTTGAGGAAGCCAAATAATGAACAAGCATGGAAGAATAAGAATGCGATAATCGATGCTCTCACTCCTCAAGGCTCAAAACAAGAAAGATGTGTGGTATGTTGATGGCAGGATTTTCTCAAGGCATATATTTGGAGATAGAAATAAATTTGTATCTATGAAAGAGAAGAAGAATGGAGGCTGTATCCTTTGGAAATGATGGATCTTGATTTTGATAAGATCGGTACCATCACTCTCGGAAGAAAAGGTGTTCTAGCCAGAATGTTCTATTGGTTGAAAACATGAATCAAAATTTGCTCAATATTGGAAAAATGTGTGATCGAGGACACACAATTCTATTCAACTCCACAAAATGTGAAATCGGGAAATGAAGGTATGGTAAAAGCTGTGGCTACAATAAATCGACTCCAAACAACATATATGCTATGGATGAAGCAACTAAAGAATATATACTAGCTAAAGAAGATGAAAGTTGGCTATGGCACAAATGAATGGGTCACATAAACTTTGAAAATCTTGTTAGGATAGAGAAAAAAGGAAGCGGTACAAGTGATGAAAATATCAAATCCTTCCAACACTCTATGTGAGGAATGCAATCGACTATGACAAGCCGACAAAAATTGAATTTGAAATAAAAGACACTTTGCATCACATCCATTGGAATTGATACATGCGATCTATGCGGTCTGTAAGAACAAAGGCTTATATGGAGAATTATATTTCATGTTAACTATAGATGACTATACAGGGATGACGGCCATTTGTTTCTAAAGAGAAAATATGAAGCATTTGAGTGCTTTAAAGATCTATAAGGAGTTGGTAAAAAATGAGCGATTTGAAAATAAAGTGTCTATGATTATATAATGGTGGAGAATTCCCTTCCAAATTATTTCAGCAATAATGTGATGAAAAGGGAATAAAATGATAATTTTCAAAAAACACGAACATCTCAAAAAAAGTGGAGTTGTTGAAATAAAGAACGAACCATACGGGAAATGGGTAGAACAATGTTGAAGGACTCAAAATTGGAAGAAAAATTTTTGGGTTCAAGCAATTGATACGACAATCTTCATTATCAACCAAAGTCTTCTCGAGAAATCATCGCAACAATACCCCATATGAATTATGGAAAGGAAAAATCGGCTAATGTAAAATATTCAGAATCTTTGAAAGAAAATGTTATATCAAAAGATAAGATCAAAAGTTGGGTAAGTTTGAATCACATGTCGACGAAAGGTATCTTTTTTGGTTGCGACGTAAAAGAAAGGATATAAATTCTATAATATAAGATGAAAATAGATAGTGGAGAGCATAAATGTTACATTTTATGAATATGGTGACTGTAACAAATAATGATGAGGATCTAGAATCTTTGAAACTTGAGACGAGCTAAAAAGACACAAAGAAAATTCTAGAACAAGAAGCAAATATCAACCGGGGAAGAAGTAAATAATGATCATCAAGTTATACTAGAACAACAACAAAGAAGCTCCTCGAAAGAGAACAAAAGAATGGATTCAAAATAACCATCCATCGATTCAAATCATTGGTGACATAAATGAAGGTCGACGGCTTTGTTCATCACAAAAAAGCTCACATTTCTTTTTCTAGCAACTTTTGAGGCTAGTAGTTTTGAGAAAACCAACAGAATGAACACATTAGGTATCAACTATGAATGAAGAATTGGATCACATCGAGAAGAATAACACTTATGAATTAATTCCATTACCAAAATATAAAAATTTCATTGGGGCTAAATGGATGTTTAGGAACAAATTGAATGAAGATGGACAAGTTACCGAGAGCAATATTGGTTTGCAAGGCTATGCACAAGTGGAAGGAATTGATTTCGACAAAAAAATTTCACCGTTACTAGAATTGAATCCATCGAATTTTTCTCGCATATGAACGTTCAAGAAAAAATCAAGAAGTTTGTCAAATGGATGTTAATTCAACATTTTTGAATGGTGAACTAGAAGAAGAAGTTTACATTGAACAACCTGAAATTTTTTCTACTATCGAAAAAGTAGAGTATGTTTGTAGATTAAAAGAAGGCTCTATATGGTCTCAAGCGAGGCTCCTAGAAGTATGAGGCTATCTTTTGGTCTTGATGGATATCTACATCAACAAGGGTTCAAGAAAGGTACTCATGATAGTTATCTTTATGTACAAATAGATAAAGATAATTTAACAATTGTTGAGGTGTATGTGGATGATATAATATTTGGTAGCAATTATGATTGGCTAAGTAGAGAATTTGCTACAAAGATGAAAGTGAGTTAGATATGTCTTTACTTAGTGAGATGACATACTTCTTAATGCTTCAGAAATATCTCGGCAAAGAAAGGAATATTTATATGTCAAGCCAAGTACATCAAGGAAATGCTCATGAAATTCGAAATGGAAGATTGAAAACCCGTCCTTCGATGGTAACGGGTTGTAAATTGAGCATAGAGGACTCATCTAAGGATGTGGATCGAGGAGGTTGTACGGATCTATCATTGGTAGTCTTCTATATGTTACGACCTCTCGGCCGAGATGTTGTGCAAGTAGTTTGACAAGTAGCAAGATTACAAGTAGCACCAAAAGAATCACATATTATTTTTGTCAAAATAATTCCTCGATATCTAAAAAGGGCACAACGAGAATATGGCTTGTGGTATCCAAGGTAACAATCTCATTATTCAAGCCTTCTGATCTTGAGATTGGGTAGTAAGCATTGATGTTCGTAAGAGTACTAGTGGATCAACATTCTATCTAAGTGGTTGTCTCATATCATGGTTGAGAAAACCTCGGTATCATTATCTACGTGAGTAGAATACATTGCAACGACATCTTTTTGTACTTTCAAGTCCTTTGGATGAAACAAAATTTGCAAGATATTCAAGTACAATTCGGTGAGCCTATTCCCATCTTCTGTGATAACACTAGTGCCATCAACATCTCCAAGGATCGTATCATCCATTCACACACATTCCGATCAAATATCATTTGTTAGAGAACAAGTCGTGAAAATAATATCAAACTTGAATATGTTGGTGAAAAAGAACAAATCAACGATATCTTCACTAAACCTTTACCTTGTGAAGAATTTGAATATCTTCACCAAAATCTTGGGATTCTCCCAAGTTCTCATTAGATTCTCCTTATTCAAAATAGAAGGGGGAGTGGAAGTGGGTACGGGTCCACGGGATGGTTGTTTGTCGGGGGGAGTTACCCTTTTCCATTAATGTCAAAGGGGAGATAAGTTTGTAGGAAGAGGTGTCATGATCGTAGGGGAGTATTTGTGTTGCCATCAATGCAAAAGATTTTTGATCGGTGGTTGTCATTTATATCAGCAAGTAGCACCCGAGAGGCTACCTAATCTTGCATGGGAATTTTGACCTGCAAATTACTGTTCTAATTACGAAATATTCCCAAATGGGAAAGTAGGAATATAGTGCAAAATACATGAATAACAATTTAAAACATTGTATGAAAATGTGAGGTCAATATGGAGCCTTTCCATTCTAATAATAGCAGCAAAATAGTACAAAATGATGGGCTACAAAACATATTACAAGATAAAACAAGCCTCCAATAGACAAAACCCTCAGTAAGGAGGTGTTGCTACTATATCAAAAATGTTAGAAAGGCTACAACGTAGTCATAGATGCAACTGCTATAACAAATGAGTACAAAAATATCATGGGCTGATATATCCCTCAAAGATACAACAAATATAGATCTAGGCTCTATACAACCTCCAATGAAGAACCCAAGGGTTTTCGGAAATACACCATTATACAGATGGGAATCAAAGCCCTAGGATTGAAGATCAATGCTTGTAACATATAGTAGGAAAGGTGTGGCTAATCGATATGCCAAAGAATATAGCCTCCTCAGAAGACTCTCTAGATGAAAGGCTGGTCCCTTCTCTATAAAACCTCCTCCCCAAATGGTGCCTTGAAACCACCTTGCAACTCCTCCTTGAAAATAACGCGGTCAAGATAGAAATTGCATTGCGGGGAAAATAAATAAGTGGACGGATGTCAAATGCTACAATAAGGATCAAGGGCCTTCCTTACTAACCTCCTAGTGGAAAGGAACCCTTCTCCAATAAAAATAATCATTGAAGTGACCCAAATGTGTTCTCTACTATTGCAACCTACAACACAACACAACCCTCAACGGGATCTTCTTTGTAGATGAAATATGGAGCTTGGGAAAATGCTGAATGTGGAAGTATAGTACAATGCTCTTAGCAGAGGCTTCTCAAGGAAAGAGGTGGGATTCACGATTATGAACACCATTTGTGCTAAACAAAATTTCAATATTAGCTAAACAACTAAAGAAATATATATCTATAAACAAACCATATATTAAAATATCATAACATCCACATGAATGAATATAGGTGCCATCCTCTTCCTTTGTAATATCCCAAAATCGGGTGCTAGCATGGCATGCTGAAAAACACATTTTTCAGCAATGAGCCTTTCCACAGATCTGAAATCAACCCTCGAATCCCTTAAATATGAGTATATAAAGTCCTAAATCCAAGAGGGTATCAAAAAGAAATCCTTCTAGGTGGGTTAAACAAATCTCCCACACCTAGTTGTCTTGAGAAAGTGCCCAAGGAAGGACTGCAGCAATATAAAAGATCACTGCCAAAAAAATAGCGCAGTTCTAGATAGTAGTAGCAGTAGGCCAATATGATAGCTTGAAAATAAATTATGCAATGATAAATTACATTTACAGTAAAGACCAATCAATGTACAGGAGAAAGAAAGCGACTTTATGGAGAAAAACTCTCTTAAAGAGGTGTTGCAACAATTGTATTTCACTACAAAGCCATGACAGTGTTATTTTTATGAGTAAAAAGTAGTTGTAGGTTACAACTTAGATCTAGGACAAATCTATGTACAAAATATTAGATCTATATCAGATCTGTACACTATATTGTCTATATTTTACATACCCCTTGGGGTTTTCAGCAAAACATGAAGCACAGAGAGTAGATATGAGATCTACTACAACAGATCTGCAGAATGATATAGAATTTCTAAAGAAAATGTAGTAGTGAATAAAAAATATATGAAACATACATGTATTATTTGGCTAATCCATGGATCACCACAGTGCAAGGAAGACTCCTCTACACCAGAGATCTCTCCTCCAAATAGTTGCCAAACACCCTGCAACACAACGTTATACTTCAGTAGAAATAACGCTGTGTCTGAAGGAGGTGGCTTGGCCTTGAGCCTAGATGTGGAGAAATGAAGTGAAATCCTTCAAGAGGCCTCTCAAGAAGGATAAGTAATCCTAAAAAGGAATCCCTCATGCTAAACAACACAATTCTCAGCTAAAAAACTAGAGAATGAGGAGTGTCTAAGCAGAAAAATCCTTCCAATACAATATGATCAACAACCTTCTCAAGCTGCTCTCCTCTTTCATTTATAGGATGAAAGACTCACAAACCCTAAACCATCTCAAAAGGTTTATCTCCTTTCACATTGGAAACCTCCAACTAGAACTGCGTTGTTCCTCTAGGTTCATTGTATCTGGACAACACTGTAGATTCGGTCCCGTTGACCCAGTCAATTTCCACAATCCCTTTTCACACTTGAGGGAATTTTATTAAGGCAACCTAGATTTAGCCTTGTTCACATGGGCATTGATTTATTTTTCTGCTTAAGGAGTTTAATTTGTCCTCCTTTACAATTTTATTCTTAAACAAGAAAATAAAAGCAAAATTGAATATTCCTATTAGCTTGGGCTAATTAGGAATATTACAGTCCTCCCCTCCAAAATGTTGCATGTCCTCAAGAAACTGATAAGGTGAGTGCTGCAACTCACCTCCTCCTCTATTGGTGTCACAAACAAAAGATAAGGTTCTCTCATAAGCTAAGTGATCACCAACCCATCCATCCACGACTTGTCCCCATAATGTCCTCATGAGATGCAAAAAGCTCCTCCCATAAGGAAACAAAGAATCACATGAAACAACCATGGTTTACCCAATGCCCTCCCTGAAATATAAGACAGAAAGTACAGGGAGTGTAGTCATCCCATAGGGCACATGCATGCCTTCTTTCCTTCCTCCATTCATCCCCATGAAAAGTACAAGCACATCATCAATATAGGGGATCAAAACAATGTACAAACAAACAGAAATGTGTGCACAAGCAGGTGGATCATAGTCCTACATGTGGAACCAGCGCAGAGCATCCCCTACCTGCATCAAACCAAGATGTGGTGAGTGGTTTTCCCACCACTTACTTGTTGCCCAAGTCATCTCACTATTGCAGAAAAGGTGAGATATATTTGGTGCCTTTGGGAAGCACCCATCATGAAAACAAATCTCCCTTTGCAAACCAAGGGAGTGGCCACATTCAGAATTCATGGTGGCCCACCAATTTCCATGAGATTTACAAAGTATATCACTCCTCCTTGGAGTCATGGTCTGTAGTAACATGGTGTAAGAATGCATGAAATCAGAATATAAAAAACATGTAGTATGAACATGCTCTTCACCAACAGTCCTCCTCATATCAATGGAGTGGTGCATAGATAGACTCTCTTCTTCAAGGGAAGAAAGAGAGGGCTGATTCAACTCTCCCTTAGAGTCATGTTGTTTCTCCAACTCCACAAGGTCCATGCATCTTTGGAAATTATAATATAGTTCTCTTTCAAAGCCCTCCCAATAGTAGGTCCTCAAAATGATATTTTTGAGCTTCATGGAATAGGTGAGGCTGAATTTGAACTCTTCATAAGCCCTCTGTAGTAACTTCTCCTTGAGCTTGGAAGAATTAGACAAGAAGATCCTACCATGATTATAGATGAATCCATCAAGGGCTGAATAGCTTCCTTCATGCAACCAGTCATCAAGAATCATGCAAGTATGAAGATCCTTGGAATATTCCACCAATAGTTGGGATTTCCAATAGGTATCTAAGGTGCCCAACGATGACAATGCTGATAGGATGTCATCTAAAGTATCTTCCATGTTGTTGTCCTCCCCCTTGACATCTCCCATGCCAGTGGTACAAAGTGGAAGGTTTCCAAACCTTCCTTGCTGCCCTCCTTGCTCATGCACATACTTCAAGGAAGAAGGAAGCTCTTGGAAGTTAGTCTCCCATGGGAGGCTATCATTTGTCCAAGGCCTTTCTATTTTGGTAAAATAATGCATGTGAGTCCACCATCTCTCTTCCAGCAGGGAAGAGTGTTCTTCAAGCAAGTTTTTCTTCTGATTCAAGTCTTGCCTCCCATGCTTCATGATGGTGTCATTCTCTCTTCTTGCAGTAGATATTTTCAACGCAATTTGAGAGGTGAGGATAGATAGTGAGGTCAAAGGAAAAATTCTCTCCCTTTCTTTGTACCTCCCCCATACTCTCAGCACTGTAGCATGGTCTTCTAATGCTCCTTCCTCCTTTGTATCTATGGAAGGAGCATCCATGTATGAAACATCTTTCATCAAATCTGACTCAGGTGGTCTTCCGGATGGCATACTACAGGATAATTATGCCTCGTGGTTCATTCCCATGTGAACAACGGATGGGAATATTTCATGACTGCTTCCATTGCACAAATACATCTCAAATTTATATGTGGAAGTGCCATGAAACTTGGAGACCCCTCTTAATGGTGTAAGAGTGCCTCTGATTGGAGCCCTTGCCCCATATTCTGATAGTGGATCAACTGTGTGACCCCTCCTTTGTTCTGTCTCATTGTCTCTTAGCAAAGACACAGGCTGCTCATGTCCTCCATATGGAAGAGCCTTTGGAATTCCTTGCAAAGGTGCAAGAATCCTCCTAATGGAAGTCATTGCTTCATCTCCTTCTCCACATGAAAATAGATCTCCTCCTTCTTGCACAGTGCTGGAGGATCTTCTCTGATTTCTCTCTTCCTTCTCCTCATCAAATCTTGTCACTAGTCTCCTAGTGAATCTTTCATAAGAAGAGATGTTTCTCCCTTTCAAGGAAGAGGACTCAAACAACCACCAGGCATAAGCCTTCCCTTGAATATGTAGTGCTACTACTCTCAAGGCTTCTTCTTCTGATACTTGATGCAACTGCAAGTATGTGTCAAGCTTCTTTACCCAAGACTTGGCTGAGTCTTTAGGTGATCCATCAAATGTAGGTAGAGAGAATCTACCCAAGGTGTGCTGCATGCACCATTCCCTCCTACTGTAGTTGTTAGATCTTTCTTCTTTGAGTTGACAGAACTCTGGGAAATGAAGATGCTCCTTGAATCTCTCTGATTGAGATTCATATTCTTGGAGATAATAACCAAGAGATTCCTCCTTTTGTGTTCCTCCCTTCCTTCCTTTCTTTGACAAGAAAGTAGGCATGTTCCAACGTTGAAGATCATGTTGTGTGTCTGAATGCTCACACACATGGTAGGAAATACTGGGGCCTTCTTGACATAAGGATTATTCTTAGGGATCTACATGTCTTCCCCTCTTCATCCCCCAGATTTCTCCCTTCAGTTCATTCATATCTTGAGAAAGAGTTCTTGGGAACTCTTCTTTCTGCAAGCTTCCAGATAAAGGGTTTGGACTCTTTACTTCCATGTCTTTGGTGTAACCACATTTCTTCATCAGTATTTTCCTCCCATGAAAAGATATTTTTTCTCTTCAAAAGGGCAGAGCACAGGCTGTGCCAAGAAAGCTGCTTTGATACCACTGTAGTATCCCAAAATGGGATATGCTAGCAAGGCATGACTGGAAAATGCATTTTCCAGGAATGGCTGCTACAGGATTGGAAACCAGCACTTGGATCCCTTAGATATGAGTATCTAAGTCCTAGATCCAAGAGGATATGAAAAATAAATCCTCCTAGGAGGGTTAAACAGATCTCCCACACCTGGTTTGCTTGAAAAATGCCCCAAGGAGGGACTGCAACAATATAAACGAACATTTCCCAGAAAATAACACAGTTCTAGATAGAAGTAGCAGTAGGCCAATATGATAGCTTGAAAATAACTTATACAATGATAAATCAGATTTACAGTAAAGCCCAATCAATGTACAAGAGAAAGAAGGAGACTTTATGGAGAAAAAACCTCCAAAAGAGGTGCTACAACAAATATATTTCACTGCAAATCCATGTAAGCGTTATTTTTTATGAGTAAACAATAGTTGTAGGTTACAAATCAGATCTAGGACAAATATGTGTTCAAAATATTAGATCTATATCAGATATGTACACTAGACTGTCTCTATTTTGCATACCCCATGGGGTTTTCAGCAAAACATGAAGCACAGAGAGTAGATCAGAGATCTACTGCAACAGATCTGCAGAATGATTCAAAAATTCTGAAGCAAATGTAGCAATGAATAAAACATATCTGAAACATACATGGATTAGTTGGCTAATCCATGGATCACCATAATGTAAGGAAGACTCCTTTACACCAGATATCTCTCCTCCAAATAGTTGCCAAACACCCTGCAACTCTTCTCTTGCAGAATAACGTAGATCTGGGGCAAAAAATGCACTGTAGGCTTGTTGAATATTTTTGCCTGATGCCAATGTATGTATTTGGAGCTCCAATGATCTAGAACACTCTTGCAAATGGGGTAGAAGGTTTTCCCAGTGAAAAGAGAGGCTAGATATGCATAGATCTGAGCAGATATATCTTCCACTTGATATTGCTCACAAGGAAAACCAAACCCTCAACAGGATCTGAATTGTAGTTGGAATAAGAAGCTTGGCCAAATGCCTAATAGTGGACCAAGAATAGCAAGACTCTTCCAAGAGGCCTCTCAAGGAAAGAGGAGGATTCCTAAACAGGAGACCCTTGTGCTAAATAGCACAATTCTCATCAAAATAGCTAGAGAATGAGGAGTGTCTAAATGGAAATTCCTTTCAATATATTATGTTCAACAACCCTCTCATGCTGCTCTCCTCTTTCATTTATAGGATGAAATCCTTGCAAACCCTAAACCATCTCAAAAGGTTTAGCTCCTTTCACATTGGAACCCTCCAACTAGAACTGTGTTGTTCCTCTAGGTTCATTGCATCTGGACAATGCTGTAGATTTGGTCATGTTGACCCAGTCAATTTTTACAATCCCTTTTCACACTTGAGGGAATTTTATTAAGGCAGCCCAGATTTAGCCTTGTTCACATGGGCGTTGATTTATTTTGCTGCTTAAGGAGTTTAATTTGTCCTCCTTTACAATTTTATTCTTGAACAAGAAAAAAAAAAAAAAACTAAATATTCCTATTACTTGGGCTAATTAGGAATATTACATTCTCCTTTATCTTTCATTTTCATCATTTTACTTAAAATTTTAACATTACCATGAAATGACTCGGGATGTTTTAAAGTGGTTCCAGCCTCATCGGACTTCATATGGAGAAAATATAATTTCATATCCTATTCAAAATTCAGTGGACCTAACAATTTTCAGGAATTCAAGATCAATGATATTGTGGCTTTTCATTAGATTATATCATGTATTAGGGTATGTGACTGGCATTTAATCAAGAGCACCAAGCCCTCTATGTGCTCATGTACCCTAGTGTTGCTGGTGTTAATTATTGAACTCCTT